>JAUZSV010442463.1:12500-17414 GCA_034780495.1 Parotocinclus cesarpintoi | reverse complement strand
AAGCAAAAGTAAAATTAAGTCATTAAGATAAATAATTTTAAACAAAATAGGATATACACACATACTGACTTTAGAAATCTGTGTGTGTGTGTGTGTGTGCGTGTGTGTGTGTGTGTGTATACTTTCGCTGTCCAGTCTGTACTGGAGGATTCTCAAATAGGTGTGTGTGAACGTTCAGGAGAATATGTAAAACACAAACACCTGTAATGTACAACACAAAACTCACTCACGCCTGTACTACACACAAATACTATACTACACACACACACACACACCTGTACTGTACTACACACACAGACAATACTACACACACACACACATCTGTACTGTACTACACACACAGACAATACTACACACACACACACATCTGTACTGTACTACACACACATACTATACTATACACACACACCTGTACTGTACTACACACATACTATACTACACATACATACCTGTACTGTACTACAAACACGTACTTTACTACACACACAACTGTACTGTACAACAGAAAACACACACACACACACACACAGTGTACTATACTACACACACACCTTTACTGTACAACACACACCATGTACTGTACTATACCACACACACACACACACACCTATACTGTACTACACATACAACATGAACTGTATTATTCTACACACACACACACCTGTACTGTACAACACAAAACACACTAATACCTGTACTACACACGTAATATACTACATACAACATGTACTGTACTATACTACACACACACCTGTACTATACTACACACACACACCTTTACTGTACTATACTATACACACACACACACCTGTACTACACACGTACTATACTATACTACACAGACACACAAACACAACATGTACTGTACTGTACTACACGTACACACACACACACACCCTGTACTGCCTCTGTCACGTGGGTTGTACCTACATTAGAACAAATTGTTCTGTGACAGATTTGAGTTCTAACGGCGATCCGTACAGTTCAGATCTGTTCTAAACACTGTACTAAACTCAGCGTTACTCTCAATAACACACACACACACACACTCTCTCTCTGATTGAGTAATGAATAGGTTATAAGTAATTAATAGATTAGCTGTGACAGAGCGGTGTAACTTTAGCAGACACTCACACACTCTGTCCTGAGTCCTGACTCCAGATTAACCTGGATTAAAGTCCTGCAGTCTGATCCAGATCCAGAGTACCGTTCCTCCAAACTTACTCCAAACTGCTCCACATAACTCCGTGTGTGTGTGTGTGTGTGTGTGTGATAAAATCCAGGCACGTGTTTAAATGTGTAAATAATAAAATAATCTTTCAGCTCTTCAATGCAGTTTCCCCAAACTCTTCCTCCTCCCTAAACTTTATTATTATCTACCCGCCCCAAACCAGGAAGTCCCGCCCCCCTCGTACGCACGGCACGACTGGCACGCACGCACTCAGTACGGCCTCGTTCCAAATCACCAGTTATTTTCTTAGGAGTGCACTAGATAGGGCGCGAGCTCAATGACTTTGTGTTAGACCTTTAAATACACTGCTCATAAAATCAGGGGTTACTTAGGGAAGAAGAAACATCCCTTAATGAAACGGCCCTCCCTCTTGGGCTGGTACCCCCCACACACACACACACACAAACACGTTACACATTTACACACATTTCCAGGTTTATTTCATGTTTAAAGGTTTGCATGTTCAATCAAATAAAAGATAAAAGTCTTTATGTTACCATAGAAACCCAATCCATCTAAACCCAACTTTCTCATCAGACCTGTGACGTCACATCACAGGTTCACTTAAATATTCAGTGAATATGTACTGAAGTATCCAGACATATGTACTGAAACACACACACACACACACACATTTATACATTTTACAAATACACATTCACATGTTGGCATGGTAACAGAGATTTGGTAGGTGCACCAAATTAAACTGATTCTGCTCAGTCCTGTCCTGAATTACCACCGTCCAGTGTGTGTGTGTGTGTGTGTGTGTGTGTGTGTGTGTGTGTGTGTGTGTGTGTGTGTGTGTGTGTGTGTGTGTTTGTTCCTACTATCTCTCTCTACTGCATAGCCAGTTTCAACCAATGCCTCCTGTTGAGAGCTGCTGAGAACGTCAACCAAGATTCCTCCATCCCCGGCCACAGGTTCCAGACCCTCCCGTGGGATCGGGATCCACACACGTTCCCGAGCCAGCTGTTCTGATGTTCTGTTCTGATGGACAAGCCTGTAGCAGATCTACGTACTGCATTTCAGGGTCTCCACAAAGTGCTCAGTAGCCGCCCAGCTGCTTTTTATTCCGGGGTTGCCAGATCCCACCGGAACAAAAAGCAACAGGGCCCAAATAAGACAAGTCTCTTAGTCTCGGTTACGCTTGCGTGCATGCGCAGACTGACTAGCGGAGGACTAAGGACTTTCCGAACGTGCTTCCAGTTCAAGAGCACTGTGTTTTAAATGAATGACCACGACAGAACACCAGCACGGGGTTCAATCTATTAAAAAAACGCTTTGTCACATGGGAATCGGAAACCCCAACCCCAGCCAACATTTTTGGGTCAAACTGGAATGGAAGGTAGGTCTTAGAATGGGTCTGTACCTAAAGCTCTTGGATCTGCAATCAAGTTTAAAAATGTGTGTGTGTGCGGGGGGAGTTACAATCTCCGAAAAAGCTGGTTGTGGAACGAGACACGACAAGCTGGTACGGATAAAAAGCTCATGCGGACGTCGGCATGCTTCTGGGACCTGCGGTGCGTAGGCTCACAGATGAGACTATGTATCACGGGGGTTTTGAGAAAGCAATAATGTTCTCTGTCTCTTTCTGGGAAAGGGGCTGCCTTTTTCTTCTCGCTCCTCGTCTCCTTTTCTCTAAAAAGCCAGTGTTGTCAGTGCATCATATAAAAGAAGATATACAAGCAATTCACATGCTAATTCGGTGGCTGCTTTAAAACCAGAGGAGGAAAGAGAAGAGGAAAAGTGCTATTGAGAGACGATGGGGGGATGAGAGAGGCAAAGAGCGAGAGGGGGCAGCTCGGAGAGTTAACCGAGACACAGAGGCATCTGTGTGTGTGTATGTGTGTGTGTGTGTGTGTGTGTGTGTTTGTGTGTGTGTGAACTGTATGTATGAGCACAGCTGAATAAAAACATGTAACGTTCACACATAAATAAAATCGGTCCAACAATACAATCTGCACAAAGAGCGCTTAAGATGAACTTCCTCGTGCCCATTAGGGTCCGGAGAGGCGTGGTGTCACTTCACAGGACTGCAGAAATTCATCGCAATTATTCATTTTATTTGGGCAAATCGAGTCTTTTAGAGTCTTTTTCTTTCCCAACCACGGGGGAAAATCAAAGACGCGAGATTTTTCTCGTGATTACCGCATTCAATCTGCTTTTTTCATTAAGGATCCCACAGAACGCTTCGTCTCTGAGCGCGAGGAAAGAACATGTTTTAGGGTGTGTTCTGGGTGACATTTGACAATGGGCAAAGCACAACCCCCTTTATTCTCGTTGACTGGGTTGTGCACTTGCACTGCTAAGCATTTTATAATACATAAAGGAAAAATCAAAAGGGGAAAAAAGAGTCAGAGAAACCCAGACCTCTCAGAAACGAACGCGTTCTAATAACGGTAATAAAATATATGGTTCAAGACTATTTATTAGTACCGCATTCGTTCCAGAAGGCAAGGCAAGCACCGAAAATGAGTTCTGAGATCATTTTTCCCATAAGGAATCCGTTCCAGATCCATCATATGCATTCATGGAGTTATATTTCATTCAATTGTGTTGTAAAATAAAAAAAAAAACACAATTAGATGATATAGTTTAAATTTAAATCCCGTAATACAACCCACTTTCATATTTTGTTCTTACTGCATCTCTTATTAAGCGCTCTCCAGGTTCACTTTGTTTTCCTTTTGGTTGGCTCTTATCGCTAACCGTCTTGGTGACTTATTTACACTCAGAACAGACGTAAAACGTATTATTTAAAAACAACGAGAAACTTTTTTTAGTTAAGATTTCAGCAAAGATCTGCACTGAGCCAAACTTGGGGTATTTTAATTTTATTTACCAAGTGCAGTGGGCAGAACTGGGGCTCGGTGGGTAGCACCGCTGCCTCACATTAAGAAGGTCCCGGGTTCGATCGGTCCTTTCTGTGTGGAGTCTGCATGTCCTCCCCGTGTCTGTGTGGGTTTACTCTGGGTACTCCGGTTTCCTCACACAGTCCAAAGACATGCATCTTAGGTTAATTTGTGTCTCTAAAAGTGGCTGTGTGTGCCCTATGATGGATTGGTGCCCCTTCTTAGGTTGTTCCTGCCCTTGTGCCCAGAGTTGCCAGGTAAGCACCAGCTGTCTCGTGACCCCGTGTATATTATGCACAACATGTGATGTTTGGCATGTCCCCAAGAGGGGCCGGACCCCAGGTTGGGAATCTAAGCCATCATCATGGATCATGGATCTAAGCCACTCAAGAAGGTTTCGGTTTTTTTCGGTCCACCCAATGGTTTGGCTTTCTTCCATATAACGCTTCGTCCCCAGGAAAAGATTTTTTTCCCTCACCACTCTCAGTTTTTACATGGTTTTAAACAACAAAAGACAACAGAAAACTGTAAAGCCGTTTTGAGACAGCGTTCTCGGAGACGATCATCTACAAAGAAGTTTTTTTCGTTCCAGCCGGGCATCGAGCTTCGAACTTTTTCGAGCTTGAAACGCTCCAGGATACAATGTTTACCATGTGGTGCGCTGTAATGTGTTGCATTCACGCTCTTACACCGCAAACAGGGCTCCAAGTGAAAATCTGTTACTTCTGATACAACTTATTTGCTCGTGCACAACCCCGATGCGTGCGTAAGCTAAATGCCAGCGCTCACGGCGAATAACAAGTCGGATTTGTCTACGCGACAGTTTTTTTT
>JAUZSV010442463.1:0-10000 GCA_034780495.1 Parotocinclus cesarpintoi | reverse complement strand
TTATTTAAAAAAAATTATAAAACACCATGGTGCAGACTGTTCTGGAAAGGAGAGTTTCTGCAAGTGGAGACATTCCCTCTTGGTTGTGTGCAGCCAGCGGGTTTATTTATGGCACAGTTACGTTACATAATTTCGAGCGTTTGATTGATTATGACAGTGTTTGAAGGACCTGGGCTAGTTGAGGATTTCAATCCTGGCACTACCAAGCTGCCCCTGTTGCCATCTGCTTTGACTGGACCGCTCCCGGTCCGAGTTAGTGCCCAAGTTCAACCCGACCCTTCGGCCTATTTTACGCTTTAACTGTTTTTACGAAGCATTTGCCACAGATTCGAGGCAGTCTTAGCCCAAGCCACTGTTCAAAAGTTTTAAGCCACCATAAGATTTGTTGTTGTACCAATGCTGTAATGTCCAAATATAACACATAGTGGACTCCTCCGTAGTCTTTGTAAACCTCATCGTATGGTAGCTTATTTGCCCCGTTCCTATTCCCAAAAAAGTGATTGATTCAAAAAGCATTGTAGATCAAGATTCTTCAGACTGTGAAAGTTTTTTTTTTCAGATACAGTTTACAATCCAAGGCATTAAGAGTCTTGCTCAGGGACCCAACTGCAGCTGAGGTGGGATTTCTGGACCTTTCTGGACCTTCTGGTTCACAGTCCAGTACTTTAACCACTAGGCCATAACAGTCCTGTGGTACAAATACAACTAACCTGTATTTTCTGGCTGTATTCTAATAAACAGACGAATCTAATGGTGGCCTAAGACTTTTGCACAGTCGCTCGATGCCTCCAAAGAAAAGGTTTAGCTTTGCATTTCATCCGTTTTGTAAACAAAATCATACAGGACAACGAGATAAAATAAAGGGAAGCAATGGGTTGTTTTGGGTGATAGCAAACTTCAGAACATGCTTCCCGCTTTCGGGACCTAACCTAACAAAACCGTACCTGCAGTAACGCAAGAACGGCATAAAGAAGGGAGTGTGGAATATAAAATGTGCATATAATGTGCAAAACGTTCAGACAAGTGCAAACACGCCCGAGGACAAAAGGTGCAAAAGGTCTAATCTCTTAATCCAATTGGGAAGCTCTATGCAGTGTCCCGTTCACGTGATGCTGAAGAAGACGGACGTGTGTAGGCAGCAAGGCAGCCCGGTGTAAGGCTTATTCCAACAGATGTCATCGGTCATAAAGAGCGCTTTCATCGGCCTTGATATAACACCTGGGCGAAGCGGCAGATTTGAGCTGACATCAGGTTCCCAGACTTGTTTACGTTCAGTCATGTAGCCCCGCACTAGTTCTGGTAAACTGTGATGACGTGGCATGTCAGACATCAAAAACACACTCCCTCTAATTTAGGGTAAGAGCTAAAAAGGTATTGCTCTGTCATTAGGGTGCGACAATGATATTGTAAAAAATGTACAGTGGGGCTGAGATCACGAGTGGAAGCATTTTATTTCCTCCGAGTTCATGCCGTTTGTCTTTAACGATCATTTAAACACTTTACATAAACTTGGAAATTCTTCAAGTGCAATTATTAAAGTGGCCATGACCAGTCAGATTTATTTACTTAGGAGCACTGTCTCAATGCACAGCTTTACGACTTTCTTAGCCCAAAGCCCTGACAGAGCCTAGGTCGACAGCGGCAAGGAAAAACTCCCCAAACGTTAGAAGGAAGAAACCTTGAGAGGATGAAGACTCAAAAAGGGTCACGAACGCTGTAGGAAGGCGGATGTGGACGTGCCGTGTGGGAAATTTGGGGAGTTTGGGGGATAAGGGGTGCACCCTCAAGTGTAGCGACGGTTCGGAGAGTCCCCCGACGTCCTGCCAACAGGGATCCAATTGGTGGCAGGAGTGGTCCGTCGATTTGGGAACCGGCGATCTCGGAGGCAGCAGAAACCAGACGGCAGCAAGGAGGGAATGCCGGTGCGAGGACTAGTGCCCCTCCCAGCCAGAACCAGCCACAAGAGATCCGCACGAGGGACGCACCGCGCTCAGACCGTATGGGTCGGCAGGGAGTTCCATTGGGCCCCTCCAAATCAAAGGCATTAGCGTGGGAGGAAATGGAGCATCCCGGGCATTACCATGGTTATCCGCAGGGGGAACGCCCCGCACTCAGCCCCTTTCTAAACGGCGGATCGCTCCTAAAGACCCTAACCCCCCAACACGGGGTTATAGCCAGATCCTAAATTTAGAATGTGGGCAAGTGATGTGATATGCAAATGTTCATCTAAACTAATGGCGGCCTAAGACTTTTGCACAGCTCAACGTCTTTTGCTCAGCGTCTCCAAAGAATAGGTTTATCTTTGTACTTAAAACAATTGATTAAAAACTGTCATACAGGACAACGGAATTAATATAAACCTGCCCTGATGACATGTTGTCCACAATGGGTTGTTTTGGGTGATGATAAACCTCAGAACATACTTTCTGCTTTCGGGACCTAACCCAACCAAACCGTACCTGCAGTAACGCAGGAACAAAGCATATCATGTCAAATGTGCATATAATGTGCAAAATGTAAAAAATACAAATAAAAAAGTCTCTAAAAAATGTGTTTTTGCTTTGTATGTCAAGACATTTCCTGGTTTAATACCAACACAAACACCAATCGATTCGAAAATATTTTTCCATTTACATCTTCTAGACCAAGCAGGATGAGTCTTGGTCCTCCCAAGATTTGTTCCTTTTACGTTCAGGGATTTTCCTTGCCACTGGGCTTGCTCAAC
Source organism: Parotocinclus cesarpintoi (assembly GCA_034780495.1). Classification (NCBI taxonomy): domain Eukaryota; kingdom Metazoa; phylum Chordata; class Actinopteri; order Siluriformes; family Loricariidae; genus Parotocinclus; species Parotocinclus cesarpintoi. Next base: position 7,275 of record JAUZSV010442463.1, on the reverse strand, counting down.
TTGGGATTGGCCTTTTAAAATAATGCAATATTGGAAATCTGCTTTGAGACAATGCTCCATTGTAAAAAGCGCTCTAGAAATGCATTCGAATTAATTGTTTTCAACCAGTCAGCCTTTTTTCACTCATATTGCCCCGCTTATTATAGGATGCCAACAAAAGAACAAAAACACCATTTCTTTTGGAAGTAAATTCAAACAAACTGGTCGGCGAGGTTACCCTGTCAGGAGGCCTCCGGTCCGGATACGACATGAGATACAGTTGTTCACAGAGTCATACTGGCACATTTTGGCACGGATCTTGCACACCGGAGCTGGCATCCCAGCTGGTCTCATAAATGGCAGATTGACGATAAATCTGGCAACCGGGCAGCCCAGGGAGTGTTGCAATCTTCTGCAATCTGAAAAATGCCAATAGTAAGCCCTGCCATGAGAGGCAACAAACGAGGCCTGCATATGTCTGAGTTGTTAGTGTCCCTCGCATCCCCACTGCATCAACTGTGCAGTCGACAAACCTTCAGCAAGTGTGAATACTGGGCAAAATCTCGGAGGAATGCTTTCAGCACTTTTTTGAATCTCAGCAATTCAAGGTTTATCTTGACGAGGAAACGAGGAGCGTTAAAAAGGTTTTTTTTTTTCTTTGGAAGGATTTCACACTTTTTCCATACCAGGACAGCGTCAACATAAGGCACGTAATATAAATCTGTATTTTTTCACGTTTACTAGATAGATTGAGGCATGTAAAGATTTATTTGCCTTGCCCATCCACTTTAGAACCTCTGGTCTAACACCTGATTCACAGAAAACGATTCAAAACTAATCTGTTTAGATCAAAAGTGAAAACCTAGGTTTACAAGGACAGGCAATTTGTCCCCACAGGGTCAGAACTGCTACGTATCCCTGTCATCGTGTGCGTTTTCGGTCATCATAAAGACGTAAATAAATGCCTGAGCTCTCCGAGACACTCGCTTTAAACCCGTACAAACATGCACATATGAGTCTACATACGGTCGTCCGTTCCTGTGCCCGTATTTACAACAGGCTGGGTGCTGATGCCACAAGTTGACAAACCCACGCCCAGTTTTCATGTCGCCCTGATCTCGTTTGGATTAAGCTTTGGAGCAGGGTTTGTTGGACAGCCACATACCGTGCCCAACTGTTGCGTAATCGACATAATCAGTTGTTTTAAAAACATGGCTGGAATTACATGGAACGGTTCCTTTATCCTCTCCAGGGTAAAGAAAGCGGCCGCATAATTGGCCGAATTTCGAAGCCAATTAAAAGCGCGTGCCCAAGCACGTCACTGGAACGATTGTGACACTAATTATAACCCCTCTGATCGGCTCAAGCGTAAGAACCTCGATACACTTCCCGTAGCAATCGGGTTAACTGACACAGTTCTCTGCCGCGCACACCATGACCCGATCCAAAGCCAACTCTCATTTCCAAGCCCAGTAACGAGCGTATTTGGAGTTTACACTGCCTGGACTTGAGCTGAACACGCCTTCTGTTTTATGCTGTACAGACGTAGTATGGGGACCTAAAAAACATCACATCCATACGTGTTTGTTAAGCATTTACACCCAAATCCATGGCCGGTAATATGAAGCCCCCTCTCCTCCCCTCCCCTATAAAAGACTTCGCTCCACTTCTGGGAAGGATTTCCACTCGATTTTGGAACACGATCGTGTATTTTATTGCATTTCACCACAGCAATTGGTGAGGGCAATAAAGAATAGCTCATTGTTACTGCTACCAATTTATCCCAATATCCCAGTATCGCAATATCCCGATCCCACTGGTTGAAAGTCAAAGTCATATGTATTTATTTATATTGAGCTTTTTACAATGGAGCATCATCTCAAAGCTTTACAATCTTATATTGTCTTAAAAGGCCAATCCCAAAGTAGAATCCTTGGGAGGGCCAAGGCTCAAAAAGGGAGCCGTCCTTCCTGGGTGGCCTAGATGTTCATTAAAATAGTTAAGTTTGTTGTAAATAATAATTATGAATATTCATGTCATGTCATGTCATGTCATGTCATGTCATGTCATTTCATGTCATGTCATGTAATATAATATAATATAGCCCATCCGGCAATCCTGGGCGCAAGGGCAAGAACAACCCTAGATGGGATGCATTTCCATCATAAGGCACACACACACATTTACACACTAAAGGCTACTTTTTTAGAGACACCAATTAACCTAACACGCATGTCTTTGGACTATGGGAGGAAACCGGAGTACCCAGAGTAAACCCATGCAGACACGGGGAGGGCATCCAGACTCCACACAGAAAGGACCCAGGTTGCTCCACCCTGGGATTGAACCCGGGACCTTCTTGCTGTGAGCCACCCTACATATTAACAGGGAAATTAAATTTAGTGGGGCACACCAGCTTTTTGTGGGTCTGATGACGCCCCAGGTGCCTAAAGTGAGCCCAAATTATGTGAGTAAAAATAACCAACCAAAAAAGACAAACCCCCATCTCTCTGAGTCTTTTTATCTCAGTGTGGTCCGTTACATCACTATCCGGTTCAGAAGCTCTGCTTTTTCAGCTGTTCATATAAATTCAGCACCGACATCTTTGTCCAGATGGTTTATTATCATAACCAAAACACACATACCCACTTTGTCAAACACACACACATTCTTCAGCTGCTCCTATTCTCTGACTCTCCGGCTCCACGTACTCTAAGAGACACCTAGAGATAGAGACACAACCCAGAACGAGGACAGATGGCTGCCTGTCAGTCATCTTCCTAAAATAGAGGGCCGTAAAAAAGATTTACACGTATGTACAGGTACAGAGATACATAATCAAACGCATTCATATTCATCGAGAGTGGGACGGAGGAGGCATAAAAGCCGAGAGCGGGTGGGCATGTAGGCTTATTGGGTCGTTTTTAAACGGCGTGCGCCCGTTTGACGAAGATTAAAAAGGCTTTCGTGGAGAAACCAGAGACAGAGCAGGCCTCCGTTTGAGTGGCATCGGTTGGCCAGACTGGCACTCTGAAGGCAGCTGAGAAAAGTCACTTTCAGGAATAGAAATGACCAAACCGACTGCCTACGCGGCCACCGATTGGTCGGGAAAAGCACGGGAACGGAAGTGGGTGGAGTTCTTGAGGCGCTGCTGCTCTACGGAATGACGGAGGAAGATGTTTAGCTACTGACAGAAACTTGGTGCATTCCATTTGGGCAACACGCCGGGTTTCCACTCAATCTTGCTCCAATTTATGAAACCAGGGGAGAGGCAGACTGAAAAACCAGGAGCTGCTTCATGAACGCGATTGGACGGTGATTTGGTCAACGGTACTCTGGTTTCCTCCCACAGTCCAAAGACGTGCGTGTTAGGTTAATTGGTATCTCTAAAGTGGCCCTTAGTGTGTGACTGTGTGCATGACTGTGTGTGTGTGTTCTACGATGGATTGGCGTACCATCTAGGGTTATTCCTGCCCTTGCGCCCAGAGTTGCCGGGCAGGCACCAAATGAGCTTTATTGTGGAATTATTACAAGTGACATGCATTATGTGTTTTATGTAGTAATCTATTTTTGCCATGCGGCCATGTCCCAGTCGTAGGGGCGCGACCCTTTCTGGGGTGTTCGCCCGTGGACCTGGTTACGACTGCAAATCTTGGAAAGGTACAAAAAAGGACATTTACATTTACAGAATTTAGGAGATTCCCTTATCCAGAACGACTTACAACTCATACAGTCTTACAATTCAAGCAATGGTGGGTTAAAGGTCTTGCTTAAGGACCCAACTGTGGCAGATTGGCAGAGGTGGGAGTCCAGTACCTTAACCGCTAAGCTACCACAGAAACCTGCACACAGCGATATCAGGTACATTCCATTTAGGAAAGGAGGCCCGTAACCAGAACAGTTCATGATCAGTAAAGCAGCTCCGAAAATGAAACTCTGTGTTTTTCCAATTTTTGAAACCGGCGGAGAGGCAGACTGAAAAAAACAAGAGCTGCTTCATTAACGCGATTGGACGGTGAGATTTGGTCAACGGCGAAAGGGCGTCGCGTTCCCACGTCCTTCTAGTGTCTTAATATATACGAATTGATTTACTGTCATCTGAATAAACCCACCGAATAAAGGCGTGCTCTACGGGTAACAGTTCTGGTTTCCTGCAGATTAGCGCAGCCGCTTTAATTTCCTCCAGGCCAGGAGGACCCTCCGTAGTGAAGAAACAAGCAGCTGCACTGGGCTTGAACCGTAGCCCAGCCAGAGGGATCCCAAAGACGGCTCTCCTCTCACAGGCACTGCCACAGAGTTACTGGGAGAAGTTATAAAGCACCAAATCAAATTTGACTCAGTTTTAAGTTGGAGTCTCCACCGTAACGCCAAAACATATATATATATATATATATATATATATAAGTAAGTGAGTGAGTGAAAGACTGGTGACTGGTTGTGGATGATGTCGACATGGTAAAAAAGGACCATGGTAAAAGGAACCTTCTTCATCAGCAAAGTTGCTCAATTGCATTAGACCAGGCCTGTCATTCCAGGAGAATGGACATCGACCTGGGACCACCGTAGTCAAGGCCAATCTGGGAGTTCCGTTCCCAGGGGAAACCTGAGACGGCTGTGGATTTAAAACGAGTTTGCACTGTGGTCAGCAGTGGAACACAAACAAACTTCAGGCGTCGGAGCAGAGATGAAGACGAATTAAGCTTGCGATAAGATAACAGTTCACTGATGAGGGACGACTTATCAACGCTGGACATATATATATATATATATACACCGACCGGGCAAAACATTAAAACCACCTGGTCCGTGACCATGTTTAGGTAGGTATTACATGTCAAATTAACGTCCTGACAGAAAATCTCAAAGAGTAACACACTCCCTCCGGCACGCCTTCTTCTCCACAGTGCAGTGTGCCCCTCGCTCTGACACACCAGTACGTGCCATTGTGGTGCATAGTGAACAAAAAGAAAAGGACAAATGAGGGGCGGCACGGGGGTTCGGCGGCCTGGGACCTTTCTGTGTGGAGTCTGAATGTCCTTCCCGTGTCTCCGTGGGTTTACTCCGGGTACTCCGGTTTCCTCCCAAAGTCCAAAGACATGCGTGTTAGGTTAACTGGTATCTCTAAAGTGCCACTTAGACTTTATGTGTGACTGTGTGCATGACTGTGTGTGCGTACCAGCTAGGGTTGTATCTGCCCTTGTGTCCAGAGTTGGCGACACAGAAAACGACAAATGAGCTTTACTGTGGAATGATTACAAGTGACATGCGTTACGTATCTTAAGTTTTTATGTAGCAAACCATTTTTGGCATGGGGCCATGTCCCAGTCGAAGGGGTGCAACCCTCTGTTGTAGTTCTTAGAACTATAGGATAAAGTTGCCCTTTCTGTGGACCTGGTTACGACTGTAAGTCTTGGAATGCCACAAATTGGGACTTTTTAAGCTCCTACTATGGTTAGAACATCCAGGTGCCGTCAAGCCCTTCCATGTGATGGAAACGGTAACAGCTCCCACACTGGGCAGGGAATGGCATGGCTTATTGCAAATAAAAGAAACATTTTGTGTATACTCCATACTGTTTAAAGCTTTGGTGAAAATGTCCAACAGGTCACTTTGGGCTGATTTGAACTGAAGGGGTTAATCAAACGCACATCCATTATGCACGGGTCGGGCTCCGCTCTTCCCCGGAGGCTCGGGATCTGGCCCCGGCGTGGTGCGGCTGAGCCAGGCTTGGCTCTCCATAGTCAGTGTGTGAGCCCCGTAATTGATGCCTTGCTCTGGGGATATATTTAATCCCCACAACAAGGATCTCCGTGGAGGAAACAACCTTGTAAAGAGCTAGTCGCCAGACTGGCCCGGTGCTCTGGAATGGGAGCTACGCAAACACGGCCGACACCGTGTTACACCTTCGTCTAAACAAACACACGCAATAACCCGCTCTCGGAGAGATGTATTCGAGGCCAAAAAATTCATTATTCCAGCCATTAACTGGCCACTTTTAGAGGCCTCTAATTATTGAGGCTTTAGATGTGGTCATGTCGGGAGAAGCAGTAAATCACAGACAAGAAGGACTGCCAGACCTAGAGCTGCGGGAAAACTGGAAACAAATGAGTGGCCCTCCCCTCCTCCACTTCCCTATGCTTCCTCTTCTCTTCATCTCCTCCCTCGCTCTCTCGCTCTCTTTCTCTCTCTTCCGTCCTTCCTCTCAACCCCCACGTCCATGCTTCCATCCAGACGTCCAGTGTCCATTACCCTGGCATGTGTCTACACTCACCCAGAGTCTGATATTAGATAAATATACATCTCATTGTTACTTTGCTGGACCCTAAATGTACCCAGTTAAACCATGGATCTAGAGCGCTTTCACATCAAGCAACTCTAGGAACTAATCTATGAGGAACTAAATTTGTTCCAGGGTGCCATTTTTGTTTCAGTAGGAACTGCTGTACATTCTAGGTATTGTCATAATTTACAATATAATATATGTATTATAGTTCTTGTTGACATAAACGAGAATTGGCACTCCGAATACCCGGAATGAACCAACACAGACACGGGGAGGACATGCAGACTCCACACAGAAAGGACCAAGCAGGTCCACCCTGGGACCGAACCCAGGACCTTCTCCTGCGGTGCGAACGCAGGGTTGGGTGAGACGTTTTACGCTAATAACGTACCATGGTTGGCACGATGGTGCAAGTTGTTGGCGCTACATTGCAAAGATCTTCTGTACTTCAGGTCAAAACATGGGCCAGATCATCACAGGTCATCACATGTTGCTCTCACGGAATACCTGATTCCTCAGGTTTTTTGTTTGATATGTCATTGAGGACATTTCCGCATGCCACAAGCTTAAACATTCAGAGCTCTGTTGAGATGTTGATAGGTCATGTTGAATAGATCCCCCTGAACGAGTTTCGTGGCGTTTTACAAGTCCCCGTTGCCATGCGTCATTTCGGAGGAGGTACTGTACGTGTGTAGGACAGTGTCCGGCTGTCGGTACCTGGCCCGCCATTAGTGTGCGTGTGTGTGTGTCTGTTCCTCCCTGTCTAGCCTGTCTGCTTGTAATCTGCCTCTTTAATGTTCCCAGCCAGTAATTGCACTGTATAGCCCCGAGATAGCAATCAAAGGACTCAAAGATGCTGCATGCCTCTCTCTCTCTCCTTCCCCACTACAATCACTTTATTTCTTCCGGTACTTACTTTTGTGTTTGGGGCAATGTAACAAAAGCATCTCGGGCATCTGTTTCTTAGCATCGGAGGGGTGGTGAACTAATGGTAAAATTGATATCGCTTTGAA
>JAUZSV010442353.1:0-17423 GCA_034780495.1 Parotocinclus cesarpintoi | reverse complement strand
GAAAGTTTCTCAATTAGTTATGATTTATTTGAATGTGCTGTTTTATTAAAAGCTTTCATATTTGCCTTTAAGGAGTTTTTGTATTCTTGTGCCGTTTGAGATTTTGTTTAATTTAACTGATGTAATTGTTTTAGATGTCAAGATCCAGAGAAAAGAATCCTACAATAGTCAGAATTGATTTCTTGGTTTGTTTTTGGTCAGGTTTTAACTTTGTTGCATTTTTTCCAAGCTAAGGAGTCACCTTTTTCTTATCTTGTTAGTAGAACCACTTTCTCAGACTCTTGTAAACTGTTGGTCTTTTTCTTTAAAGAATTCCGGTTTGCTTTCTAGGAAAAAAGCCAACTTTCTGGTTCATGGTTGTTTCAATCCAACTCAATAGGCTTTTTAATTTAGATTCTACAAGAACCTCTAAGGATATTTGATATTTAAATCCTCTTTAAATGTTTGTAATAGCAGGTGCTTAATAAATGCATTCTAACACGGCTGGATGATTTAAATGTTTTTCTGAATGTTCTAAGCATTTCTGAATGTTCCAAGTTTGATTTGTAAATGTTGTGTATATTGTTTTAATCAGGCATTTTCCTGTTTCTAATAAAAATTTATATTAATTCCACAGCTTGCTTTGTTTCAGAATCCATCTGTAAAAGCCAGTGTTTCAATCCAGATTTCATGTATTGGTGCTGAGTCATTACCTTGCCTGACCTGGTACTGTTCTGATTTTTAAATGGGTTCTCTGGTTTGTTGCCATCTTGAATGTAATAGATTTAGTCTGTTTTAGATGTGAAGCATCTCACAGAACTGGATTAGTAAGTACTCAGTAAACAGGGAACTGTCCCACTTGGTCATAGTGATGCTTTAAACTGATACTTTGTTTTGAATAGAAGTGGTAGGCTTTTTGAGAACTGTTTTAATGTGCTACTTGACCAGTTTCTCACAAACCAAACTACACTTGTATATGCAATGTTTAATGTGTAAAATGTTTAATAATTGTAGTGCCGTTGTTCATTTGAGGGTTTGTCTCATTGTCTTTCATAGTTGCATTTAAAATCTTACTGGCATTGTGTATACTGCTCACATAAGGGGATAGTTCATTTTATGAGCAGTATATTTAAGGTGAGGTAATGGGTGCTCAATTACTCAATGTATAAGGATCAGGAGCTTGTAATAGTGGTGCTGCTGAATAACTGTTCCTCCCTGACTTGTTTTTTGAGCAAAATGAGAAGATTTAACATCAGCATGCACACTGGCAACATTATGAATTATCTTGAGGTTTGCTTTGTACACTTGCGAAAGCTTCCCTGTCGGTCTCCTTTTTAGGGTTTAGAGCAAGTCTCCTGTATGGAGTTAAGCTTAAACTAGCACCCTTAGCACTTATACCTAGTTAAAGCACACTAAGTTAATTTCCACTCAAGTCTAGGTTGTGGTATTTACTTGATTGATAGTGTGGTGCTGAAATTGGTCTGCGTCTAAATCCTACCTTATTCCCTTATGGTTTTAAACATGGGCTGCTTTTAAGCACTGCCATATCACCTGTTAAACACTAGGAACACTTATTCACTTTAACTATATCAGATTGGTAGACAAACGGGTGAAGTTCAGAAATAAAAGGCACAAACTTAAATTTAAGATATTGGCTGTTAAAGTAAAGTGAATTAAACACCTGGTGGTGTTGAACCACTTTGCTTTATTCTAAACCGTAATCTCTTTTTAGCTTGGGTAGCTGTAAACGTTTAAAAAAACAATGATCCACAAGTCTGTGCATTAAGTGATTTTTGTGAGTAATGGTATGAGGGACGAGACCAGGCTGTGGATAGCAGTTGGCTAGCTAAATAACACTCAAAATGAAAATTGTAAATGTGGTCTGAACATTAAACAAATTGCCTATCCTGTTTAGCTATTAAAAGATAGTACAAGTAAGACGCCTCCTGCGAATACGCTTTTTAATCTTTTAGTTTTACGATCGTTAGGATTTTATGCTGTCGCCATCTTTTTATGCCCACCACAGTTTATGCTTACAAGCTGTTGAAGATGCTTTCGTCCAGTAAAGTTTTTGTACCTTTACCATTTTTAAGTTGCGCTTATATGAAGTTTTCCCCAATTTAGTACGCTGTTGTGGCCCAATAGAATCTAGGTGTTACACAACTAAGAACAGTTTTATTATTTGTATATGAATATTTATTATTATCGTGTTTACTTTTAAATCCGGAAACCCTTGTGGTGGTTTATACCAGTTCAGACCACAAGGGGGAGAAGTGAAGCGCGAGCTCGGGTATCTGTTGCTAATTAGTTAATGAGGAGAAGCGAAGACAACGCTGGGGTTTCTCTTTTTCTCCGTTTAAAGAGGTGGGTAAAGGTGAAAATAACGACAAAAAACTTGTCGAATTATTTAACATTGCTAGGGATGCATTTATAACGTTGTATTACGAGGTTAATATCGAGAAGGTGGAGTTTAAATGGAGTGAAAAGTAGAGCTAACATTAGCATTGTTCGCATAACCGAAATGACCTGACCGTTGAAAAAGTTCCCATAAGCTGTTAAAAGTCGGGATAAACACACACTGTTGGAATTGCTCCTCTTTCGTTGACGTTCACAAAAAGTAATTTGGTTTTTACAAATAAAAGTAGTCATTTTTGTAAGTTAAGAAGTAAGGACTGGCAAAACTGTCCATAAGTCGAAATGACCAGGATTTTCCTATCAATGTTAGAAATTGTTCTCTCAAGTATAGAAATCCGTGTACAAACTTCTTTATTTTACAAACTGTAAAGCAGCTTTGAAACAGCTACGTAATTGCAGAAGGGAAAAACGACAATTTTACCAGACTTTTTATTAGTCCTTTATAACTTGATTCCATGTGTTTGTGTACTTTTTTGTTGTATGGGCAAAGAACTTCGAGTTTGTCAATAAATACGTGAGAAAAGACATATTTGAAGCTTAATTAAATAGTGTTAATATACTCTTATTAAAAGGAAATGTAAGGACCACGGATGTTTTTTCTTCATATTTTCCGTAACGTCACAGCTTTTGGGACAAACGTATTAGGACAAACACTTGCACAAGACTGTGCTTGTTAAATGTTGTGTGATCAGAACATCAGACCAGTTATTTCCAATCACATTCACCTTTAGATTTAAAAGTCTGTACATTTCTATCTGATGTTCTTTTTGTTCCTAATTTCTGTCAGTATTCTGCACATATAAACCCATCTGCCCGAATTGGTGCATCCTGTAATCACGTACGTCATGTAGTTTTGTTTTGATGGAGCATTGGTGTGAGATATACACTCAGAAGTTTGTGAGAGAAAATAAATAGGCTAAATGCATTGTGTGTGGAAAGTTGAACTGTTATAAGGGAGGTTACACCTCCAACATGGCAAACAATCTAGGTCTCCTGCATTGAGCTGTACCGAGCTTCATCAGAGTACCGGGTGCGACCAACTGTGCTCTCCTAGTTCTGGAAGAGCCTAAAACGCTTAACGTAAACAAAGGTTAAAATAGTTTAATGTAATGAAACAATGAGCTAGGAAAACCAAATCTCTCTCATTTAGTACTGATTATAAGTTATCTCTGCTGCTGAAATCGTATTTACATGACGCTTTATTCTGTACAGAAATACAGAAACTGATGTTTATGGACAAATTAAGTCATAAAAAACATGAAATATATTGGGTTTATACTGTCTGCTATTAATTAAAAGTCCAGTCCTAGTAAAAGGAAATGTAAGTACCACGGGTGGTTTTTCTTTGTGCTTTTTGGGAGAAAAGCATTAGGACAAACACTCACATATGCCCAAAAGTTTTGGGACACAAACCCAAATGGTCTCTTTTTGCCGTCTTTCAAGCACTGTTAAAGTTTATCCAGGAAATGCAGATCTAGTTTGTAGTTGCATTGCTTTTTCTACTGTGTGTTTTTTATCACGTTGCGGCTTTATAACTGTTTTAAATGGGAAACCTGATCCATTAATAATATTATGGTGAATTCTTTTTTTAAAATTTTTACTACTTGCATGTAATCTTTATATAATGTTAGTGGAACTACATGACCAGAAGAGGGCAGCATAGCACCACATTACACTGACACCGACTTTTATGGTATGCTGTATTACAGCTCTTTGGGCCAAATGAAATGTTCAACAAATATAATGTGCTGCAAACATCAATAATGCCATTATCAAAAGGATTTAAACACAACCTATCTATTTTACAGTGAGGTAACACTTCCATCGATCATCGGCTTGATCGGAACTTCGCAAGTACAGGTAATTATTTCACTCATTACTGTAATGTCTTCTTTATGTAAGGTCATTGGAACTACATGGCCACAATAGGGCAGTACAATATTTTTAGTGTACTGATTTACGAGTATAACTCTTTTATCACAGCTCTTTGGGTGAAACGAAATAGTCAAGACCAATAAAATGTGCTGCAAACATCAATTAGCTCTTGATCAGAAAGGTTTAATGTCCTTAATTTGAGAACAGTCCATATGTTTTACAATAAAGCGAATGCTTTCATCAATCATCAGCTTCCGTAGAGCAGAAAAGATGACTGAAACAAACATTCAACAAAATTTCATTCTGTTCCTTATATAAAATTTGGAACGCAGTCAGTGTAACTACATGGCCACAAGAGGGCAGTATAACATACTACACCACCATACTGTATTAAGGCCACATGAAATATTCATCTGACAAATTAAATACACTGCAGACATCAATTTCAGAAAAATTTAAATCCATAAATCTGAACACTAGCCATATATTTTGCAGTAAAGTAAATTCTTTATTAGATTCCTCTCGGCAGTAATGATACCCCCCAAAAAAAAAAAAAACCCCGCACATGTTTTCTGTTAATGAAGTTGTTCTTAAAAAAATAAAAAGAATCTCCTACAGGTACTGTCGACTCAATATGCCTTAGCAGGACCTCCCGTCGGACTGTAGTGTGATTGATGGCATTTCGCACAAGGAGACGCTGCTCTAATCCTTCCTTTCTTGAGTTAAAAATTAGCGACCGACAGTGTCGGTGGGAATTCTTATTGATTCATGAGCTTTATTAAGATTTATTATCCTTATAAATGACCTGTTTAATTGAAGAAGGCAATTTGTGACACAAGATTATTACTCGGCTGAAGCCACGGAGGAATCTAACTTTGTTTTGTAGCGCACACTGTATAGAGAAGAAGCTGGAGGACGTACAACGTGATATCAGATCGTTTTATACAAGCACATTCGCATTCATAGGGGACCGCTTGCTTTTGCGTGTACAAAAGATGTCTCAGAACAGGATGGCATATTTAAGTAAGCGGCGCACAGTGCTGAGTGAAGTACTGCATCATTGAGTTCACATACGGGCCACGGTCTCCAGAGTTAAGCACTCATCCATTGTTGCGGCTTTATGCCGCTTTGTAATATATGACAATGATAAATTGTGGTTATATAATACCTTGCTCAGACCTGAGGTTGCCTGCTGTAACTTGCAGAACTGTACAACAATGAGACAATGAATAAAGAATAAGAATAACAGTATTACCCGAGTGGCACAACTATATAAAACCCTATCATAGAGCGATTATGAGCTCGAGTCCTCACAACGCCAAAACGATCCGCGGCTGACTGCAGGGATACGGCATAATTGGCTCTGCTGTCTGGGTGGGATGAATTGCTTCCTCGTCTCTCCTCTCTAGTGCACATCTGCTTGCTTATGCATATACAGCAGGGCCATTAGTGTGCTCTTCCGAGTATGGTCAGCTGCTGTATGGCTTTGTGTGAGTGACAGTTCAAAAACATACAGAGGTTGGCTTTGGAAAGCTCAAGAGAAAGTGTAGTAATTGCGGGGAATTGGCAATGAATGGTGGTTGGGGGAACAATGCAAGACAGAAAATGCCACGTTTAGAAAAAAGGCTCATTGAGGGAAAAAAAAAAGGTCGATCTTTATCGAAACACTGTTCCAATTGAGAACTGTTACCAAAACTCCAGGAATTTGGTTGCTGGAAAAAAACCCAAAACAAACAGACTCTTGACGCGTGTCGCTTCCTACTAAAGCATTTTATGATTTAAATACAGTACATGCAATTAATGCAAAAATGTATTTTTTGTAACTTTGTATTTAATGAATCTTGTAACTATAACAATTGGCAACGCCTAAAATAAGAGAAATGACAGTTGTAAAAACAATTAAGGGTCTGGGTGCGTATTTTGTAACTATAATAAGTAAAACTTAAGTAATCAGATTTCAATAAAGAGTTCTTTTTTTTTGTAGGTAATGCTCTTAATTAGCATGCTGTGGTGCCCTGGATTTTGTAGTCAAGACTAAAGATTGTACAAAAAACACAATCAAAACACGTCCCCATCATCGACGCGTGTCAGTACCGGTCTTATAAACAAACACGTTTAAAGCTTTGTAAACATTTGTAAACTGTGCTGTTCATGTGTTGCTGTATTTGTTATGTGATCAGAACCTCAGAACAGTTATTACCAATCACATTTACATTTAGATTTTCAAACTCTGTGCTTTTCTATATTTATATCTGATGTGCTATTTATTTCTCATTTCTGTCAGTATTCTCCATATATAGAGGAGGCATCCATCTGCTCGACCCGGTACATCCTGTAATCACGTACGTCACAATGTAGGGTTGTATGGAGCATTGGTGTAAGATGGACACTCAGAAGTTTGTAAGAGAAAACAAAAATCTAGGTCACCTGCATTGAGCTGTAATCTGAAATAAATGAACATCAAATCAAGCATCCAGATAGAACAGTTAAAAAAACCCAATGTAAACGCTGGGTTCACTCTCATGGACCAGTCTGCACAGACTCATATACGTTTGAGCACGAGCACAAATTAAATAAAATGCAAATAAATTGTATTTCAGTGCGTCACTAATTAAAAATGTGCTATACTCTAAAAAGTACTTTCCACTTGTTTCGTATGTGCTATTTAAGCATTAGAGGGAGTTTGATATCATGTGATTTGGTCACCGTAGGTATATCCAGCCGATTCTTACACAAAGCGAATAGATTACAAGATCAACTCGCTTTCATTTATCGCCTATACCACCATCAAGCAATGTTAGTTTGAAATTCAACATGCAAATAAGCGAAGGAAAAAAAGGACTAAAACCAAAAATGTAAAAGTCAAACCATAAGATTTGAGAAGGTTTTTAGGTTAAACCTAAAAAATAAAAAAAATTAAACAGGCAAAGGTGTTACATGTTTCTTTAAGCAACATATTGTTTACAGTTTTAACCTACTGTTTCTAGTCATTTATTTTAATTAGATGGAGCTTTGTTTTTTTTTTTCTTTACAAACCTCCATTTGACAAAATCACAAAGTCCATTGTTTCGCATTGCTTACACTTCAGAAATGAAAATGTATTTTATTGAATGAAACGTCAATAATTGTGAGTAAAGTGAATCGAATCATGGCTGGAGTGTTTTGTTAACCCCGAATTAATACCTTTGACGAAGGAAGTCAGAGTAGATAGTTTACTGATTACCAACTACCCCAAGAAGTGAATTAAGATTTAATAATAGTTTTTGAAGTTGTTTGTGTTTATCCCACGTGTCCCATAATGTTCATGAGGAAGAAGCTGATAAAGAGGGGACTAATCGTTTACCAGTATGTTGTTATTTTTAATGTTTGTGCGGTGAGACAGCCATTGAGTAAAGCTCATAATGCTAATTTGCTCTGCTCAGGGCTCGGGTTGTTTTCTGTCTCTCCCGCAAGTCTCTTTTGATAAATTCCACTGCCATATTAATACATCACAAACATAAAGCATTATGGCATATTTATTATAAACACAATGGCAATTGAGTTTTCCTGAGCTTATGACTGTGCTGTGCTCACATTCGTACATGGCAGATGGTTAGCTTTTGTTTGCCGTATGTGCAGGAGAATAAGCAAAGGTGCAGAATCTCCCAAGGGTCTCGGTTTCTGTGCGCACCGCCCACCTGTTGAGAACGTGCGTTCAGCACCGCACTCCAGGACCAAACAGGATACGACACTGGTTTAGCCTCTTCGGCTGTGCCTGCGTGTGACGGATGGGGGGTGTTGACTCACAAGTGTGCGCACACTCCAGACCGAGGTGTTCTTAGGCCGTCCTGCAGGACGTTTGATCTTGTACATGATCAAAATTGCAAAGAGTCCTCTCCTCTTGTCTCCAGCAGCTGCGCGGCTGTTGAGAAGCTGTCGTCTTCCCGCGCAGTCTGCAGAGTGCGATCAAAGGGAAGGAGGAGAGCGACTGGGGAGAGGAAGCGAGAGAGAAGCAGACAGATTTTCGGGGTGAACCAGAGGACGCCGTCTCTGTGACTAACCAGGGTAACCCAGTTTCAGAGATCTTGTCTTCTTATAAACATATTCAATTAAGACATCAATTGTCGAACCCTCTATGTGGCAATGAGCATAAGCGGGGTTCTGTCGGTTGAGGAGCCTCCACTGGTCCTCTCAGGGTGGTAAAACAGGCGTCTTTTGATAAAATAATCATTGCATGGCGCGCTCAGGCTCAGAGGTGCCTGCTGAAATATAATGAGCTGAGCGTGCTGGCACGGAGGCAGAGATTTAACAACGGCCTCCAAAAAATATAAAAGCGGTACATTCTGTTTTTACTTCAATCGGAATGCGGTGCACTCTTTAACTGCAACTCGTCACTTTTTCAGCAGCGCTTGAACTCGGCGTAAACATGCCTGGGGACCAAAGTGACTCCATGGCACTGCGCTTGAACTGGATTTCACTGCATGATTATTTACCAGTCAAAACCTTTACAGCTAACCACCATTTAACGTCACTTCGGTCTTAAGCCTTATGACAGTTTATAATACAGAATTTGCAGACAGAAAAGAGAATCGCAGTCAAAATGAAAGTGTATCGTTCTGCTGTCTTTTTTCTTTATATTAAAAACAATACGAAGATAAAAATTACCTTATTTTACAAAACAGTGCAGTACCATATATGTTCATATTTTGTTTTTATTCAAGTTAATTTGTATTATCTATTTAATTAAAATAACTAATACTGAAAAGTAACTAATAATTAAAGTTGTGTATAAAATATGTAAATTGCTATGCAACTGTCAGTCCTGTTTTACAGAATGTAATGCTGTAAAAGTCCTACAGCTGTATCCACCTGGTACTTAGTTGTAGACTTGTAGGCAGACTGTACCTAAGCTATTAGTATGCACAGTTTATCTACATCCCAACCCACTTGTAATGGAAAGGGACCATAGGACCAGAACTAGGCACTTATCCAGTTGAAGTTTTGTTTTGGATCATTAGATTTCCAGACCTGATGCTTAATTTGTTCCCTGCAGAGGTGGAGTTCACTTTTTCCACCTCACCAGAGGCAGGATTTGAATCAGGACTACTGCCTGGTGCACCAGTCTCCAGTAATTGAGCCTCTTTGGTTGGTATCTCGCCTGTGAGGAGATAAAATCTGTCGTTTAGGGTCACGGTTCACTGGCCTGGTCAAGTTCAGGTTGTTGCATTTGTGTGTATTTTTCTGGTTTACCTCCCAGTGGTACATCAACAGACAAAACTCACCTTGCCAGAGGCGAGATACGAACCTCAGTGGCTTGTTGGGTATAATGGGATTTGTATTCTGTGAGGTGTCCATTTGTGGTTGCTTAACAGACTTGCTTGCTCCACTTTACGTTATGGAAAAACTTTGCTTGGTTTGCAGCCCATTGTGAAATCTGTTTAGGGTTTAGGGTTACCCAAGCTTACAGTTCACTGGCCAGGTCGTTACGCGCCGTACAGTTTCTGGAATCTGTGTGTTTTTCTCCTAATTACCTCTCACTCTGCCAGGGGCAGGCTCCTGTGGTGTACAGTGGTACAAACAAATGAGAAAGACACTAACACTTAGTCCAGGTAAAACTGGCCTGTAAACGAATACAATAAACAGAGCAGCTGAGTTTGTTTCTGTTGTATAAACACATACAGTTCTCATTTTAATCTATGTGGAATACATAACGTTTGCACTCCAGTTACTTCTAATCTTGATAGAGAGGAGTGTGTGGCAGCGTTAGGCAAGCTGATCTGCTGGAAAATAGTTCATAAGAGCCTTTAAAAACTCATGTTTATCAAGCATGGATTAGGATTTTTTTCCCCTTGGTTATTAAGTGTAGAAACATCCCATTATGATTCAATTTACATGAAACATAGGTCTTTTATGTTTATGGAAGTTGCTTTTTCTGTCTACATCCCCTTTAGTTTAGCTTTCACATTGAAATAGACAGTTTATCTAATAATTGACCATAATTGAGGAAAATGTAACAAAATCAGCAAATTAAAATCAAACGGTCAGATACAGCCAGTCAGTCTGCTTTCTATGACAGTGAAATGACACAAATATACTTCTCTTCTACATGTATTATTTACTATTGATAATATATTGTTGTATTATATTATATTATTATTTATTAGATTAGGCTCAGACATTTTTACCTAATAATCTTTGAAGACTTATGAGAAGTTGCCTGGACCAATATGGTGACGATGTTGACGCATGATCCAGCGTTGGGTCTGCTTATGTCTATGATTCACTTATCTTATTTAGTTTCGCTTATCCTAGAACAACTAGTGATTAGTACCATTATAGAATGAGCACATCAAACAATGCGACCCTGCTTGCAGCTCATTTCTTGAACGTTGGTACATCACACAAGCTGCACATCGATGCCAGGTCATGTCTCGTATTCTTCTGTCTTCCCGTTGCATTGTTTGTCTCTTGCTGCCTTTACTCCTTTGCGTACAAACTCATTGATATTCTGCTGACACCATTGCCAGCCCTCACACCTGTACTCAGACGATGCTCGGACCACATCAGAGGCTGTTGGCTCGAGGATGCCACGCCAGCAAATCTGTTCCTGCGGCATGACATGAGAACATGCAGTGACTGCAGTTTTACTGGACAAAATAACAACCACAAACTCACTTCTGATCCTTTTATTCCATTACGAGATCTTGGAGTGTGATAGGAAAGGAATAAAGCAGACCAGACATGGGTAAACCGTGCAAACTCCATACAGACGTGCAGAAGTGCAGACTGGGAAGCGAACCAGAGATATTTGCAGACTTGTGCAGAAAAATCTCTCCTCATTAATATGTATGCATGTATCATATCCTATCAATGCTTAATTAGTGGTTAATTGTATCTTAAATGATAGGTGAAATAAAAACAGCCCCTGGCAGTGGTAGTTTGGAGTAACTGCAGTGCCCCTCTAAAGCGTGCACTGCCTGGGAATGAGCGATAGAGATGTTCCAGGGTTGACATGAAATTTGGTATGACGGCCTCATTAAGCTGTGTAATGACTCATTCCGCCAGTAGAGGTCACTGCAGACACTTTTGTTAATTCTTTATTTTCATACTAAATACAGAAGGGTGATATAATAGAGTTCTGTTAGTAAAATAGCCCAGAATAGGTCCATTATAGCAAGATAACAGCATGATATATGTAACTTCCCAGCTATATGGGTCAGCCCCTTGATCAGCAGTGTTAATCCTGGAGGCCAATTTAGATTTTAGTCTTACAAGTTTAAGCTTGTAATTCGGTTCACTTGGTCCAGCATTTTAGTCCTGGGTCGCTTGGCATTCACACTAGGATTTTTAACATTGAGCCTAAAAACAACACCGACGTCACACCGACAGGACAGTGTTTATGCAACCAGTCATGCTGAACTTGCCTTTGATAACAAGAAGAGTTCAGGATGCTTGAGTGTCATTCATTTGGAATAACAAAATCATGTACAATTCTTTTACACAACAAGAATGAACCTGCTATATAAGTTATATACGCAATGCTAAGTTACTTGTCTTTAAGGGCTGCTTCTTGTAACATCACACCCTGTGTTAGGTTTGTTTACACATCTTTGGTTTGTGCAGCATTCGTACATCAATCGAACAGTACCAGAAACGGAGTGAAGTGATTCAAGACCCACCTATTCAGGAGATCTTGTTCCTCTTCTTTTATTGCCAGTGTCCACATTTGGCCATATAAACAATAATAATGAAGCAATTACACCAGGATTCATATGAATCAAACCAAACCTGCTAAGATTGAACAAACCCTTAATCTTTTGTCAAGAATGTGTATTAGTTTGATACATATTATTCTATATGAATTTGCAATAAGAAACAAATTAAGCTTAGGGAACAAAGGCTTAAACTTGGCACACAGACAGCAGAGGGACAGCAGAGAAAGTTTAATTCTCATTAACACCTATGATGTAAATTATAAAATGAACTTTAATAGCTGTAATAATTTGAAAGTACACGTGAGTGTTGTTTAATGGCGATACGAGCAATTTCCGTTCGCTTTAGCAACCGAGGGCAATCAATTCTTATAGGAAATGTTTAGCTCTGTTAAAATGTTTAGCTCTGAATGTCATGGCTGTAAAAAGCTGGCCCAATAAAGAAAGGTTTATAGTATTTTTGACATATATTTTTTAAATCTATTTTTATGCATATTGATTTTCTATGCATGAACTACTTTCTTAAGTAGGAACTACATGACAGTCTGTGTTTTAGGTCACGAACACAAGCAGATAATGTGAAATGGAGAAGTTTTTACTCTGCTTAATACTACAAGCGCCATTGCCATTTCACATAAATATACCTAGAGGTGTAGACATTTGACTGCTGTGGCTTCCTTTGCTGTGTGTTTATTTACTGTGTGTTTGCTGGAGGGAGTGTTTGGTTTTGGATGCTGTGTAGATGGTAGCGTTATTATACTCGTGTTTTCAGAGGTAACGTCCAGGCAACGACCATTTCAATTGTGTTTTACAGTGCATATGATGAATAAGGCAAAGACATTAGACCAGCGATTTGTAATCACCCTTTATGTGAGGTATCTGCTCATCAGACATTATGTGTAATTTCATTTCAGTAAGCACTCATTTCTCCTTATTTGAAAGCGTACTTTTAAAACATATTGGAAAGAAAAACAACAATAAATGTGAGGTGTGCCCAAATTGAGGCTCTGGCATTTTTGTAAGACCGCTGAACTTAATGAGCTTGTTTATGGTTTATTAATATTTGCAGAAAAGCCTCATATTTTCTATGCTCCCTGCAGCAGTCGAATTGAATGGGCGCCAGATACTCGATGAGACCACTCGCAATGCTTACAAACCTTCACCATGAATCGCAGTCGCAAAGCTGAATAAGTGCTTCCTGGGAAGTCCTTCCCTATCAATATTCATTTCAGAATACATTTGTCATGTGATGGATTTATTTCCTGCGGCATCCTTCTTTGTTGTAACACGCCAAGGGTTCCAGCAGCTCAACAACGACACTCGCGATGAGTTTGAAAGGTGGATTTCGGGTGAATCATTGAACAGTTTTTTTTTTTTTAAGCTCCTGGATAAACCTGATCACTGTTAGTAAAAATGTAAACCAATTCTCAGGTGTCTTACAGCCAGTGGAACAGAACGGCAGACAATACGAGTCCGAGTATTAAATCAGAGTACCGTATTATGAGGACCGATCACCACAATTATCAGTTATTAGTAAGAATGGACAGTTCAGCCTCTAAGATCTGATTGACTGAGCTACATGAATTAACACTAAAAGAATCTAGCTCTAGATGCCAAAGTTTAAACTGGGCTCTTATCAATAAACAGTCTCCGTTGCGCAAATACTTTTAACTGTGTGGGGTGACGTGTCCCAATACTTTTGTTCACATTTGTCCAAATAAATCGTACCAATAAAGCAATCTCACTAGGATTCGTATAAATCAAACCAAGCCTGAAAAAACACATGATCCTTTGTCAAGAATGTGTATTAGTTTATTTGTAACCTCTTGGACAAGCCTGATGCATGCTGGACTATTCCTACATATTGGCACTGTTAGTGAAAATATTAACCAAACCGCTGTGGATGGACTCTCCATTCTCATAATTATCTGGTGCGCTACAGACAGTGGGACAGAACGGCAGACAATACGAGTCCGAGTGTGAGGAGGCCAGCTCGGGTGAAGCCCTTTAACCCAGAGGTTAAAAATTGAGAGCTGCCATTAGTGCAGGTCTTCAGGTGAAGCCCTTCAATTCCTCCGTCATATTGTGCTGTCCCTGTGCTCCGAGATTGATTCCTGTTCTTAAACACTTCTAAGAACTTTAACTATAAGGACTTTTGAAGATAAATCACTGAGGTCAGAGCCAGTCAGATTTATTGGATTATTCCACCTTCTCATGTCTCCTCTACTCTGTAAGCGTCCTTGCACTGCAAAAAAACCTTTTACATATCACATGGAAGATGGTCCCTAACTCCCACTGAGTGTAATGACCAGGGCTGTGGACGAGAACTGTATTATTATGAGGTCTGATCACCGCATTTATCAGTTATTTATGGGAATTTACAGTACTGGCTCGAAGATCTGATTGACTGAGCTATATGAATTGATACTGGAAGAAACAGAAATCTCTAGATGCCAAAATTTACCCTGGGCTCTTATCAATAAACAGACTCCGTTGGCACAAATACTTTTAACTGTGTGGTGACATGTCCCAACACTTGTGACCGAGAGGGGGCGTGTTCTTATACTTTTGGTCGTGTGAAGGGGCGTGTATCAATACTTTTGACCATGCGGGAGCCTGTTCTTGTACGTTTGGTCTCGTGAGGGGCTGTGTACCAATCCTTGGTGGGGTAACATGTCCCAATACTTATGGGGTTATGTTCTGATATATTTGGCCACATGCCCTAATACTTTTGGTCACGTGTGGGGATGTGTTCATATACTTTTGGTCGTGTAAGGGTGTGTGCTAATACTTTTATCCACCTGTTTGAGTGTGTCCTAATACTTTTAGCTGCCTGTGGGGGTGTGCCTTTATACCTTTCGCCGCCTGTCTGGTTGTCTCACAATGCTTTTAGCCGTAGGGGATGGCTGTCGTATGATAGCAATGTGATTTCAAGCAGGCGATTATAATCATGATTTGGTACAAAACCAGCACCCAGGAAAGGCTGAGTCAAAGATGTACATGAGGATCTCCAGTCTGTCAGCAGGTGTGTGAGAAAGTGATTGAAATCTTTCTCAAAGTCAGACAAGAAATTGAGGTAAAGGCATCGATTTTGTACCAAATCATGATTACAATCATTATTAACTATTTAGTGTTTTTAATTAATTACCAGCTCATTACCTCTTGCCTGAATGTGTTGCAGACCTGTAATGCAGGAAAGGATATTTATTAGCAAATGGTTAATGCTCTTAATTAAAAGTGAAAATAAATGTAAGGATTACCTGAACCAGATCTGATGTACTGACCAAAAGTACAAAACACATGAAAGCTGGGACTGAAATATTGATCTCCGAACTCTCTTAACTTAAAACATTAGTACTGTTTTATAAAAAAAAGAATGTAAAATTGTTTTCTTTGTACTATTAATCGAGGTCTGATCTTATTATTTTGGAAAGTTATCATTTAAAGCAAATGCATGTTCATCATTGTCCTGGCTGCAAATAAATATTTATATTTGGGATTTATCTGCAAGTTACAGAATTAAACAGTTGTCCAGTTTCACTCAAAAACAAATAGCTCTCAATTTTATGTCTACACTTACGTTATAAGATGTATAATCTAGATTTAAACTTTTACTTGAGCTTTTTTATTTAACTGGTTTTACTTTTAATTAAGTAAAGAACTTACATACTTATGCCACCTCTAATTATAACAAATAATTAATATCCAAATCACTGTGACACTTTTTTGAGCATTCCCTCAGATAAGGGTCCAAAAGTAGGATCCATTAAAGTCCATAATTATGGATTTAGTAACACAAGTAATCGGTTCAGTGCTTGTGCATTCATTCAAAAGTTCTTTCTTATTCATACTATTTATTTTTTATTTATTTGTGTAATCCTACAGATCCTGGTGTGTTTGTGTGTGTGTGTGAGAGAGAGGTTTTAATTGGTGTAACACGGCTCCAGCTTCCCCCGACTAGGTGGATGAGGTGAGGTCTGTATTTTTAGCTCTTGTTAATAACCTTATAAATCTGATAACAGCCGTACATGTAACTTTGAGTGTTAATCTCTTATAACGTCTCAGTAATGGATTCAGGATAGCTACACACTTGTAGTTTTTTTTGACTGGGACGTGCAGCTCTGGTTCTGCTGGCTGGTGCCTGGAGTCGTTCTAGTTAACTGGACTTTCTCACACTTATTGTATGTTATAATACAGAGCACATTATGTTGTTATTCTTCCACAAAGTTCTACACCTGCCATTGTCACCCTAGGCTTGTTCAGTTCAGTTCAATGCTATAGAAATAAATCTGATTCGCTGCATTACTGATTATTGCTCTACCAAATCTGATTTACTGACCCAAAGTACAAGATGCATGAAAGCTGGGATTAAAATATTGATTTCTGAACTTACTTATAATATCAGTACTGTTTTGTTCAAAATGAATAGGAACCTTTTCCTTTGTGATACTAGTATTATTAATCAAGTTCAGAAACACTGCATCTCCGTTGTTATTTTGACCAGCTGTCATTTACAGCAAATAAATGCATTCATTATTTCTGCAAATAAATATCATTTTGATTTTTACAGTAATAGAATAAGCCATTATAGAATATACCCAATGGAAATGGGGCAAAAATGTTACATTTCACTGAAACTACAAATACTATAACTAAAGAAACTGAAAATTCTGCGTTCTGTTATTGTTTATCAGAGCTGTATAAGCAACAACTTTTACTTTAGTATTTTATTTATCAGATTAGTTGTAGTCATTTACACTTACACACACTCACTCGCGTTGTCATCGACTCTCACTCACAGACACACACACACTCTCTCACTCACATTTATAGTCTGATTGAATCATGTGCTGTAAATTATAAACATCTTGTGAGGTTCTGGGTTTAACATTTCATTTAACAGCTCAAAGCTTTGTGGGCTATTTTAATTTTGTTATATTCTTTGTGAATTTGTAACATGTTCGGATTTATGCTTTGTGTTCTGGTTAGAGTGATTTTAGTTTGATTGTGTTCTGTGAGGTTTTTAATAGCTGCACTCATTTGTGCGTTATGGCTCTGAATGATTTCTCCTGGAGTTTGTGTACTTTCTGGTTTCAGATAATTTCAAATGAAATGTGTTTTTATATGTTGCTGTTTTTTTCTTTTTCTTCAGCTTCAGTCTGAATGAGCTGTAGTCATTAATAAATACAGGATCATCTGCTCTGCTCTGGGTTTTTTCTCTGTTTTGCTTTTAGTGTCTGAAATCCACAATCCTCTAATATTTTTTATTTGTTTGATAGTGCTAATCTTGTGATTTGTTTTGTAGGTGCAGGTTTTAATGCCACTCATCATTTCATGATCTTGTCTTATGTTAGAACCTGTGAGTGAAGCTGAACGTCTGTAAATGTGGTTTGTGTGCGGCATAGGGTGAATGAAACACGTTTAACCTTCTGCTTTGTAAATGTTTACAGTGTTTTTATTTTT
>JAUZSV010442352.1:0-25227 GCA_034780495.1 Parotocinclus cesarpintoi | reverse complement strand
GGAACGGAGGGTAGAATTTACGTATAAATAAACCGACACATTTTATGATGTAGGCCGAAATTGAGCTTCCTCTCCTTAAAAGACCAGCATCCGCCACTGGTTTGCAGTACCGTGCCATGGCAGGCGTGCAATGCAAACTGACTGCTTTGGAACAGAAAATGATTTATATTGCTATATATAAAGTGGATGTGTGCTGTGCAGATAGCATGGCTGAAGAGGATCATGTTCCCAACATCTCCTTCATGTTTAAACGCTCATAAAGCCCCTGCGCTGGAGTAAACAGAGCTATCGCCGCATTTCAACATAGGGCCTAAGAAATTCAAAGACCCCCACGCGGAGCCCTAATCAATACAAAGCTTTCCGCCAATCGATCCTGTAGTAACTGCTTCCAGTGGTGCCACCTGCTGGTGATTCTGTTGACACTCAGTATCAGCAAGTCGATTCAGACCTTGATGTTTGTGTTAGAATGAGGTGGACTCGAGGCGTGATGCCGGAGGATTGTCTGGTTATGTTTTGTTTTGTCTGAAGGAAGCCTGGTCTCATTGCACTAATGGTGTGCAGGTCACGGAGTCTGGATGTCATTAGCGCTCCCGTGTTTACAGCAAAGCCAGGCATTTGTTTGCTTTGTGATGGAACTATTCATGAGGAATTGCACTCGGGCCCTGACGCTGATCAAAGAGCGGTCTGAGACCGCCGTTATGAAAGGGCTTCCTATTAGACAGAACACATATCGTTTGCCTTTTGAAAGATCGGATTTTAGACTGGCTTTACTTTGGAGCTCGTTTTCATGCATTTGTTCCTTTCCATTTCAGTGGGCAGTGAGAGCATTTACTTGCATGTCCTCTTAAAATATCTCTGCTGATGATGGTAATTGGACTTAGATCTCTCGTGTGCACTCTCTCTGCCTCCCTCTCTCGCTGTTTTCTAACACACAGACACACACAAGCTTTAGCTGGAGTGGCTTTAGCTCTGACAGTGAGGGCTGAGTCACTGGAACGGCGTGAACTGTGCTCTGGAAAGACTGCTAAAGTGGTTGAAGGAGTGTGTGTGTGTGTGTGTGTGTGTGATATAGAATTCCTTATTAAATTTCCACTTTTGAGGAAACAATCTAAGTCAGTACACAGCCAACCATAGCAAACCTTATTTCTCTGACAACTGCATGAAAGATCTAATCTAATTGCGCTCACAACACACACTGTGCTATGCTATTTTCAAAGTTGTGCAAAGCGCATGCAAACTCAAACCAAACCCGTCCATCTGTTATGGGTACTAAAACACCCGTTACACCAAGTTACACCCATTTTTTATTTGATAATATGTAAATACACCAATCAAAGCCACCTCGTCCGTAACGATGTTCTCGTAGATGTTTGTTACTGATTCTTGTTGGTTAGGATTTGCCCAAAACAACATGCCGACTACGAGAACCTGCTGTTCACTTACCATCTTGTAAATCCCAGAGCACAATGTGCTGACATAGTCCACATTGGGACTGTGGCAACCAAGCGGTTAAGGTACTGAACTTTGAACCTGAAGGTCCAGGGTTCAAATCCCACCTCTGCCAAGCTGCCACAGTTGGGTCCTTAAGCAAGACCCTTAACCCACGATTGCTTGAATTGTGAGAGTGTTTGAGTTGTAAATCGCTCTGGCTAAGGGCGTCTGCTAAAATGACGTAAATGTAAATGTTAACATTATAAACTATAACATAAACTATTCGGCCTGTAAAGCATTCAAACCCAGTCCCTTAGAAACTGTCGTTTCCAGCATCTATTGCTAATTACCTTACCATGTTGGCTGGCCCTGCATAAAGCAAAGTTTTTGCAATAAACACGCAGCTTTTTAATAAATACCCGCAGGAACCCAATAGTAAGATGTTGCAGCCTATACAAATGCACTCACACACCGGGTCACATGTGGTAGAGGGGACGTCACACTTACAGGTTGCGTCACCGCCTGTCACGGACTCACTGTAGGAACAGAGAGACAGAGAATAGATTTAATTGCTTGAGCTTTCTGTTCAGTCAGTTCATCGTTTGATTGTATCATTTATTCTGTCATCAATTTGCTCACTTGTTTACTCACGCTCGCCTCTGTTGTAAATACAACGGCCGCACACCTGCCATCTGCCAGGTCAACAGTCAGCAGCGTCAGGTGCGCTTTGAGAGCGGACTTGCTTTGTGTAGCTCGCTCTAAAAAGTCAATGTTGCCAACCTGACACATGGGACATAGGTCATTTAATAATCTGTGTCAATATTTTTTAACTAACACACACAAAAAAAGATAGTTAAGTAAGATAAATAATATGTTTAATATGTGTGCGTGAAGTGACTAAAATATGATTGTTTCTTTTTTTTAAGGTATGAACTAAGTGCAACCTTTTTTATTTCTAATAAAAAATAAGCAAATATATATTTTTCTTGGCTGCTGTTACCCAAGCCAGTAGTCCACTTTCAAAACGACTTGTGTTCTCCTAAAATTGACCTGAAGTGATGCTTTATAAAACTGCATTTATTACAAAAATGATTAAACAAAAAGAATATAGCCCAGGTGTCCATGCGAAAATGTTCACCCACCATTGCACGGATCAGGGTTCGAATCCCGACGTTTTGCAGCCAGGATGATGCAGATACAATGATACAATTATTTGGATCTAAGAGGGAAGCCAGTTGTAGGATCAGACCAGGCTTTGCAACAGTGGCCCATATGACCCTACAACGGACTGGTGCTCTGCCCAGGGCATGCTGTCACCTGTGTTCTCTGGGGATAGGTCCCAGAGTCTCAGTGACCCTTACCCGAAATAGTGTTGAAACATAGAAAAGGTGCATGGGAAGATTTGACTATGGGGGATATTTATTAGGTACCTGTAAGAAAATTACCTTTTTTTTGACATGGACTGCAGCTTTTCTTTGTAAAATCCAGAGTCAAAAGATTAACTTTAGTTTACTGATTTTAAAGTTAGAGTTAGGTGTAGAATTAATGAGCTACAGTAATCATTATGTCATTGTAAAGTCCCCAAAACCCATGTTTATTGTGTTCTTTCTGTGTTGTTGTCTTGTAAAACAGCTCCAGGAGTTTGTACACGCATGGCACATAAGGCCAGACTTTTTTTATTGCTTGTTTCGCGGTTCCACCGACGATCATATTTGAAGAATAAAAAAGATCTATATATTTTTGGGGTATTTTTTCGGATCCGCCGCAGCACCAATGGTTGAAATTCAAAAAACCAAAAAAATATATTTTTTAGCTTTTTCCGCCTTCTGGTGTAGAGCCACCGGTTTTGTTCTGTTCATTTAATGTTTTTCCAGATTCACTTTAATTTAATTGTAGGTTAAATAAATTTAATTTTAATAAAAATTATTTCTTCCTCCTTCCTTGTATTGATTCCACATAGTCCTCGAGAAATTTAAAAGTGCTGAAAAATAAAGATTTATTCTTATTTTTCCCCTCCCTCCTTAGTAGATTCTTAAGTAGGGACATCCGACGAACAAGCAATTTAAAAAGTCTGGCCTAAGGATGAATGGAAAATTATTGACAAAGCCACTCAAATGGAATTTGTAACATGGATGGGTTCATTATGGTGTACCTTTTGTGCAAGGTCTCTAAGTTTCTGTATCTTATATGTTATCAAAGACACTGGACTTCAGGGACACCCTGTAGATAATGGAGAAAATTCAAACCAGCATCACTACAGCGTTAAGGTGGCTTCTAACAAACCAACTGTTGCACAGGTAATCCAGTCTGCTGCTTATTGTTTAGAACAAGCAGTGATATTTTTCATTCTTCACTTTCTATTGGCTTGTAGAAAACCGTATTATAACCATAACAACAGTGTCATGGTTGGCAGGAATTAATATGAATGGCAAATGTTCGACGAGGAACAGTCCATTCGTGGTGCAGGAAAGGTAAGACCACAATGGGCTAGCATTAGTGGATTTTGGTACAGGGATATAAATGGACATTTAGGTTGCCTCGGAAAGGATAAGACGTGTGGAAAGGGAGACTCTACCGAAAAGAGGGGATGTGAAGCTTAATAATTTGAGCCATATTGTGGTCATAGTGGTATAACCTGCGGGAGCCGGATCGCAAGGGGGGCTCCGTTCACTTTTTCATCACTGAGGGGGGAGAGGGAGCGCAAACACCGCAGGCTTTAGTCGCATCTCCTCAGCCTGCGCTCACTGATCCACGCTGACTTTTCAGCATGTCCACGAAAGCCGAACAATGTAAGTACCTGTCGTAGACGGTCGCGTTTTCTGTCACGCCGCTGTTCTGGTCAGTAATGGGAATGGAAACCTGTCTAGCGTGGCTGCCTTTCGTCATGACAGAGAGACATATAGAGGGGATAGTGGAGAGAAAGAGAGAGAGAGAGAGAGAGAGAGAGAGAGAGAGGGATGGAGAAACGTCGCTAAGGCGCAGCAGGCTGCAACACGTCCTCCAGGCTGTACGAGAGCAAGCAGAGATGCTTGTGCTATCTGTTTGGGTGAAAACTGTAGGAATTAATAACAAAAAGAATAATCAGGTGTCAGTGCTAGGTTCGAACCTCATGAATCTGCAGCAAAAAGAAAGAGACAGGATTTGTTTTCAAGGTCGTGTCTGCAATAGCCATTATTTCTTCTAATGATTACTACCAGACTGCTTATAAAGCTTCGTGTGAGCCTGATCCAGATTTCCTACATAAATCAATTGTTTTCCTTTGGTATCCCAATTAACAGGTGTCTCACAGCTGGATACTGAGGCTGAGTAGCCCATTGGATATAATATCTGACTATCACTATAAGAAAAATGATTTGTGCCTTAACAATATGTAAATGCCAGTCCATTATGCAAAGGCACACACGAGGTTCAGTTCTATATCCTAATGATGTTCCTACAATCAGGATAACACTGGATTTTGCCATCTGAAAACCTATGAGTGTACTTCATAGTTTTTGGGTTGATGATCATTTTGTAAGTCATTATATTATCCACAGAGCAAGCTGTTTTGGGGAATTCAAGCATGCCAGGTTTTACACTTTGCAAATGTTTCCTTATAGACATGTTTAGCTAGATTATAGAGGCTATAAAAGCTGCTCACATTTACAGTTGCTGTTTGGATACATGTTGATGACCATGTTTTTCAGGCAATAGGATAGGGAGTATACTTAACAATACGATTTATTGTCTTCAGAATGATTTTTTACATTAAAAATGTCTAATCAGTGTGGAAACATCTTGAATACTTTTTGTTACATCTGTGTCAGGTATACACTTAAGGCTCAAAAGATGCAGAATGAATGCACTTCATAAGAAAACCAATGAGCTCTGCTAAGGATGTAAAAGTGATGATTAAGACAAACCCTGGACTCCTTATATTTGCTGGGCAACATGTGAGTCAAGAAAAGCTCAGTGCAAATGCAAATCACAGGTTGATATGAGAGAACAAAAGAATAATGTCCAGACTTCAATCTGGCCAATGTATTGGATGTTTTGCCAATACCAAAGCTTCCAAAGACATATGGCCTACAAGAGGCAGATAAAGATACCACAATGCGTAAGCTGGATATAAAAAACATGCTGATCCAGATGCTGAACGTTTATGACAGGTTTTCCTCATTTAATAATGCAGTCATAATTAAAAGAGCAGGCCAGGTCAAAAGCAGTTTAAAAGCAGAACCTATTTGAGGGTCAAGATTGAAAGTATGGGGCTTGCTGTCACCGCAATGTCTTTAAGAACATTTGGCAATCGTCTTCATGCAGGTTGACAACCTCTGTTTCTGCACTGTCTTTGATGGATCGCTCCTGGCTTTGTGTTATTGACTTGACCCCACAAAATGGTGTCTTGTTGTAGATGTTAAAATTAAACCAGATTGCTGCTCTGCTACACAGTGACCGCCTTTAAGTGCCCATTGGCTGTAATGCATTACACAATATACAATCATATACATTTTTTTGCTAAAGAATTACATTAAATAAAATAACTCTCATGGAAGTGGAGCCTGTTGCATGGAACAAATGTTGTTGAACATTTTCTTGGAAACTAATAAACACCAAACTGATAAAGTGCAGTATGTCACTGAATATTAATTAACTTTGTTCACACTGCTGATCTGGTGCTGTCAGTGACGAACATGGTGAAAGTATCACTAGGATAATGCCTTATCCCTCTAGTGTCACACGAGCGTCACCAGCTGCTGAACACAAACGAAAATCAGCTACAGAACTTTTTAGGCTCAGTTGAAGTAACACACGATGTCAGGATCATTGTGTGATTAAACATAAAAATTATTTAATCTGAAAATTTAAATTTAAAAATGTTTTTTTTTTCCCGAAATCTTGCATGATAAAATAAATCTGACACTACTTTGCTATTTGACATGACATCATCTGATGCAATCTCATAATTTTTTTTTACAAATGTGTTGTCCGGTGTAATCTAACGCACTGACTACCACTTCTGTCTATGGATTAAGCTTATACATATCAATGATGGCATTTTGAGGTATAAAAGGTCACAAAAATTAGGCAAATTATTGCAAATTGAAATAGGCTGATGCATCCCTCCATTTGGGACACTTGCTCACCAGCACACTATAAATTCCAGTATTTAACAATCCATCAGGATAAGCAGGGAAAGTTTGTGGAAAAAGTTACTAAAATGCAATGATGAATCTCTACAGAAAGACATTTTAATACAGGAAATACCAAACCTAGAGTGAGAACTTTTTTCCCACGTCAATAATAAGCATGAGAATAAAATGTAATCTAATTAGTATATTATCCTTACTTATGTCTCAGCTTCATGGTGTAAGCTAGAAAAGGTCTTACTTAATGGGACGGTGGTAACGGTGGTGACTCTGGACCAGAAAGTTGATCCTTGAGAAAGGCCCTTAACCCACTGGATAAGGGCATCTGCTAAATACCGTAAATGTAAATACTTAATACCTCAACATTATTGGACTAATTGTTATGCCCAGGCTCTTTCCTGACCTGACCTGCTAGACACCAAGGGCCATATTTGGAACCTGAATGTGTATTATGCCTGAAAGCCACAAATGACTAAAACAACCTTTAATGTGATATATTTATACCATGTGGACTGCAGAGATGTACTGATCTGAGGATGAGAATCTATAGTATGCCAATATTAGTCTGCTGTGCTGGACTGGATGTGAGCCACATTTTGATCACAGATCATAGGAGGACAGTACTCAAATCTGAAAGCCTAACGACTCAGATATTTCTGCACTCAGCAACAGAGGCATGCAGAGGTTACTAAGAGGGTGTCAGTAGCAAACTGGCTGATACTAAGACCTTTGATATGGGTATCCTACTGAAAACGAAAATATACACGATAAGCTTGATTTACAGACATGACTTATATAGTATAGAAAAATATTGTTTTGTTATGAGTGGTGCTTTTTGCATATCAGCAGAATTACAACTTTACCTACAGCTTTTCATATCAGAGGATGTCATAAATCTCTCATTATACACATTATCTTTCATTTTATGAAATTACAGTACAGTAAGAAGGTGCACATTAGGCTGATTTGTATGTTCTTTAATCCTCAGTGAAGGAACATAGGCCTTGCATGCTGCTGATTATTTATCACTTCTCTTTGTTTAGTTGCCTCTAAGATTCGATACTTGCAAGAGTATCACAACCGTGTTCTGCACAATATTTACCCTGTGCCGTCTGGGACGGATATTGCAAACACACTGAAATACTTTTCTCAAACCCTGCTGAGGTAAGTGTACTGCACCAGGGCAAACAGGTGACTTACTTCAGATATGTCTGTTATTTAAGATCATATGGGTTTAACTATGACATAGCCATATGGGTAGCACATATAGTATTGTGCTAGTTATGGGACAGTGTAGGGACAGTTAGTGAGTATAGTGGAGTACTGGTTATGTCTGAAGTGCAGTTATATTGTCTACCATGAGTTCCTCCATGTTTTATATGCTAGGCAGAACAGAAAAGAATGTAGACTGGGGATACATTACGTTGCATTAAAGATACATATTTACTATATTTAAAACATAATGGAGCGTAGTGCTTTAGAGGTACTCTAGTGGCACAGTGGAAAGTTGCTAGCCCACCACCCCCGTGAATTGAGTTTGTGTGAGGAAAGGGAGGGTGATTTACGTTTTAAGTCATCAAGTGGGCAGTACCATTTATAATTTATTATGCCATTTAGTAGAGAGACTTAATTTGTGAGGACCTATCCTCCATGGAGCTCCCTTGTAAAGTACATTAGTTTTAGGGGTTTGTTTTTGTTTGTAGACACACTCTTTAATAGGAACGCTGAGTGACGTTAAAGTGATATAAGTGTGAAGATTTTGCTTGGATAAGTCCAAATTAGATAAGTCCAAATCTCCACAAACGCACTTTGGTACAAACTTTTTAACCAGGAACATCTGTTGTTAATGCAGTGATAGAGTACATTTATTAATGGCAGATGAGCTCAATATAGGCGCTTGCATCTAGACCCATAATTATACACTTTCAGCACTATAAGACCCTGTGTTAAAGAAAAAAAGTCACTATGAACTGCGTTATAACAACTACAGTCAACTCCAGTCCCTGTGGTGTGAACACGTGACAAAGGGGGCACAGTTCTGGGGTTGAACCCAGGATCTCTTGCCCAGTACCTTAATTTTTATGCCACCACTCTCCCAATCCTCCACTAGAGCTGTAAAGATGAATTTTAGCATGCCCTGTAGTGGACCAGCTCACTGTTAAGGGTTGCCTGTCCCTAGTGAAATCGGGGATTGGTGAAATAATAATTTACCCCCCACACCAAGTACAACTAATTGTGTCTGCATTTGATGACTGACCCAGCCAGAAGGCACTGCCAGGACTCAAACCCATATCCCTGTGGTTGTGGACTAGTGTCTTAAATGGCCACATTGGGGCAGCAGTTGTAAGAAATATATTGTAGGCTATTTAGCAACAAGTGTATTTGGAACTACATTTTTAATAAAGAACAAATGGAGGAAAGTAACACTACCTGTCCTTTCTTATTTAGATTTTAGTGACACCTGTTCATAGAGTACCTGGGGTAAAGAGGGTAATCAGGGAAGCCTGAAAGCAGGACAGCAGGGACACAGCATATGTCAGGGTCATACAGAGAATATCAGACAAACAGATAGACAGACAGAGGACACAGCAGCCAGTTGGATATTTGACACACAATCGCAGTCATGTTTTAGCAGGACTGCTGCAGGGGGTTAATGATGAACAACAGGAAAGGGCAAGAACTCTGGATAGTGGCTAGGAACTGTGGGAAAGTTTATGTTTATTCAGAAACAAGCTAAAAAAGTCAAGCCATATCTCATATGAACATAAATATAAACAGCTCGGATCTTTGAATGAGTGAGTCAAATGGAAATTGTCTTTCACAGTAATTATTTTGTGTAAGAAGATATGCGCTCTTATTTAGGCATGCTGTCAGGTCCTGTTAAGCAAATTACTTGTTTGTTGATTTTCTTAATGAAAAGAAAACAGGCGCTTAGTGTTAAAATGCTGTAAAAATAATTTCACTTTTTTATTACATTCTTCTTATCCAAAGCAACTTATGACTGATTATAAATGGCAATGATACCAGAAATGTAAGGCCACTATTTTGCATCACCATTTAGCTTAACGTAATGTGTTTTATAGCATTTGGACAATATACACACTATATAGATACAAGTTTGTGGATAACCCTTTTAATTAGTGAGCTCTGCAATTTCAGCAACACCCTCATTGTAAGACATTATTAATAAAAAGCATACATTTCTGGATTCACCAGACAGTGGCAGTAGAATCGGATGTACTCTCAATATGACACAAGCCCTGCTGTCCTGAAATAAAATCCATAAAGATTTGGTTGGCACAACTTTCATTGGTGCCATTACAGTGGTACAGTGGCACTGCCACCTCTTCTCTCTGAGATCCCTGTTCTAATCCTGACTCTGCTCTGCCTGTGTGGAGGACTCCTTAACTTAAATCTATTTTGTTATTTATTTTAAATTTTATTACTAATTTAAATGTTCTTGATTAAAATTATATTATTTACTTAATGTTATTATTACTACAACTTAATTATTTAACATCTAGGCCACCCAAGGAGGATTGGTCCCCCCCAAGGTTTCTTCCTTCTTTATTCAGGGAGTTTTTCCTTGCCACTGTCGCCCTAGGCTTGCCCAGTTTGGGATTGGCCTATTAAGATAATATAATATTTTTAGCTGCTTTGAGACAATGCACCACTGTAAAAAGTGTTATATAAATCAATTTGACTTTGACTTTGGAGTGTGCTTGCATGGGTTCTCCAGGTACTCTGGTTACCTTTTATATTTCAAATACATGTTTATTTGGTTAATTGGTGTTTCCAAAGTGCCCTTAGTGTGTAAATGTGTGTATGAGTGCATGTGCCCTATATATGAGTGTTTGTGCCCT
Source organism: Parotocinclus cesarpintoi (assembly GCA_034780495.1). Classification (NCBI taxonomy): domain Eukaryota; kingdom Metazoa; phylum Chordata; class Actinopteri; order Siluriformes; family Loricariidae; genus Parotocinclus; species Parotocinclus cesarpintoi. Next base: position 14,804 of record JAUZSV010442352.1, on the reverse strand, counting down.
ACGATGGATTGGCGCCCTGTCTAGGGTTCTTTCTGTCAACTGTAGACTAGGAACTTGGCTGGCTTGTACAGATCCATCAGATATCATGAAAATGCAAGCGAGCCTGAGCTTATCATCTAACATCAGACCTTACAGTCATGTTCTAAAATCTACTAGAATACATTTTTAGAAAAACAAAGGGTGTCGTAGCACTGCCACTTTTTTGGTTGTCCACAAACTTTCGTCTATATATTGTATGCTACAGTTAATAAACTGTTTATAAGCTATATCAAAGTGAATTGCTCACTCATCCATGGATTCCTAACATATTGTAGATATTTAGAATAGCAGAAGCCTATTGAAGGAGAAATATGTGGTTGTGTGTTTGTGCCTGTGATTCCCTTTTGTGTATTGAGTGTTTGTTTAATAATGACTGATGATGAACTGAAATGGTAATTAGTTATATCCTTTAGGATGTGTTGTCTGTTGACATACATATTGTCTATCATACATTTACAAAATAAAATGTATAAAGAATGATTACAATACAGTGATTCTTAACATGTTGGATTTAATCATTAGTCAGACGCTTTTATACAGTGCGACTTTTGTAACTAATTGTTACAATTGAAACACATTAGTATGACTTGAACTTTTGTAACAGGGACCTATTTTTATTATACTAAAGACAAATCAGACTAATGTGTGTAAGTAACTAACTTTAGACCTACGTTACGGTCCACAGAATAAAAAGGTTAAGAATCACTGTTATAAAGATTAATGTTATACAATCCTCTGTCGTGTATTTCATAAATCTGGAAATCGAATGCTACCAATAACTTGCGTTTGTTTTAAATATCTTATACAGGTATGTGCCGTTTAACGTATGCATTACATTCTGTGAAACCGAAAGTTGACCAAATGGACGTTGACCAGATATTAACATAGTCACATAGTCTTTTTATTCTACTGTAAATCAAATGTGAAGAGTATTTTCACAAGTAACTGTGTGCAATGATATGTAAATGAGTACTGCGAATAAAGTGGAACACTACCAGCTACACAGCATCCCCAATTCCACCGTGACCAAAACCTAAACTGTTATATGTTATGCTAATCCTTTTTTCATTTATAGAAATTCACAGTAATTATAACAACTACACTTAATATTCTGTTGCAACACTGTCTAGGTGAAAACAATAACACTTGATGGGCCTGATACTTGTTTGATGAAACAAAAATATATTGCTAGACAGTATTACAAACAACACACAATTGTTTATCCAAGAATATCCAGATGAACGAGAGAAGGTGAACCAGTTTAAATAGTTAAATAGTTACTACTTACAATAGGACAGGCACAAAAACTTAAAAATGCCATTTACACAGTTTGTTACAAATAAGTCCTCAGTAAGGAAAGTCATTCACAACATAAGTAACTTATACAAAAGTCTCTAAACACATCAACCAAGTTGGAACAGCCTGTAGTCCAAACATTAGATAATAAACAAGCGGGCAAGCATCTGATAAGGTGGTTAGCTGTCATATAAATGACAGACCTCTGCTCATAGATCAGCAGAGTTAATTGGCTGTTTAGGCTGTTTAGGTGACCAGCTGTTTACAGCTGCAAAATCCAGAGCTAAATGACAGATTTAAATTTCTTATTATAGTTTTTTATAATTCAAGACTTCTTGGCTTTTAAAGCAATCGAACGTTGATTGGATTGACGGCGCATACCTGTAATGTAACCAATATGACACATCACACTGTTGTTATGTAATGTGCATCAAAAGACAAAATTTTCTCTTCCTAATGCTCTCAAGCCCATCCTAGACAAATGAAATCTGCTGCCATTTATTTCCTCAGAGAATTAGGGAAAAAAAACACTCTCAGGAGACAGCAAACACAAATGTCCATCCCCCATTAGTTCACAAGCATAATGCTATCAGCCATCCCGTTTGAAGCAACCTTATTCCTTTTCCATTACAGTTTCCTCCCTAATTGTAGACTAGTTACATTTATTTTAGAACTGAAATCCATATGCCTGTTGGATCTCATTAGTTCTCTTCCCCAATGATACTGAGTCAGTATCATAATGTATTTACATACTGACATTATTTTTTACGATGCAATAAACATGTGTTGTGATCAGGGAGCTTTTAGTCTAACCTCACATACATGTTTATTACTGGCTGAAGCATGTTTCAGAAGTGTCATCTCTGTATTGTGCCCAAACCAATCTGGAAATGCTCTCATCTTTGACAGCCCTTGCCATTCTTTCTTTTTTTGTTTGTTTCTTGTACAAAGCATGGTTATTTGACCTCCTAACTGAATTGACCTGCACGGCTGCCCACCAGTTGATTTCATGAGAGGGGGCAGTGTATCTTGAAGCTTTTCCTTTGGAGAAGTACGGGGCTGCCACTGAAAACATGCCATTTTTTTATATTTTTGCTCCTTGTCACCAGATACGCATGAGATGCAGTGATCATTGCAGTTCTTGGCAAGCTTTTGTTTGTACCGTTTTGTTTTTGAGGAAAATGAGCAAAAAGTAAAATAAAAAATGTATTTTCAATAAAGTAATATCAATTTTAAACGTTTGAAAAAAACCCCGATATGATATGCTCACTGACACAAGAGTGGAGACACTGCATCCTATGTGGGGTTTATCTGGGTTTGGTTCTTTTCTACTTACACTGTCTCTGTAGAGCCATTTCAATGTAATGTGCTGTTTCTTTGTGTCTTTGTTGTCTCTTTTTTTCCCCTGTTCCCCTCTCCCCCGGAGCAGCATCCTGTCACGTACAGGCAGGAAGGAGAGCCAGGAAGCTTCCAATTTGGCCGTGCCAATGACCATGTGTCTTTTTCCTGTGCCATTCCCACTCACCCCATCTCTAAGACCACAAGTCAGTTCCATCAACCCTACAGTTACTCGCTCCCTCCTTTACAGCGTTCTGCGGGACGCCCCGGCCGACCGGGGGGGAACCGCCCAGCAGAGTCGGGATGCTCAGCTCTCAGAGTACCCTTCTCTGGACTATCAGGGGCTTTATGCCACCCTCGTCACCTTGCTTGACCTGGTGCCCCTACTGCAGCATGGTCAGCACGGTGAGTGATGATGCCATTCTGGGTCAGGGTACCTTCGATTGGCCTTATTTAAGTTGGCTAAATTATGATATATGTGTATGGCAGGGTATTAGGTACACCAACCTTGTACGTAAACTCATTGGCCATAATGTAGAGTAGAGGTCAAATCCAACTGCATTTTTGTTTTGTTTCATGTTTTTATCCTCATTTATCCAAGTCAAGTTTATTCCCGGGAGACTATCCCAGAATTTCTCTATATTCATATAGACTTATACGACTTATACACGGCACTATTGCAGCATTGAGGGATGAACCCTTTGTCTGGTCTTTCCTTCTTTAGAAAAGGCCCTTTCTGCTTGTGTGAACTGACCCAGGTCAGAAGCACCAAAGTGACACGATCCTGGGTCACCATAGTAGTGGGTTAGCCAATTACCATTCGCCACCTGAACACCTTACTCAAATAGTCTTCCATCCAAATAATTTCTGGTCAGCGGAGATGCTAGAACTCTTTATTATGGAGCATATGATAGAGAATAGCTGACAAGCTGACTTTAGTAACAGATTTGCAATTGGTGTGATTTATATACGTGGTCATATGACCAGCAGACTGTAGGTACCAGGTAGATGTACCTAATAAATTAAGTGTATGCATGTGCTTTACAATGTTTGTAAAATAAATCCCATGTTTTAGATTAAAATATTTAACCTTTTGGCAGTTCTTTAATGGTGCATCATCAATGCGATTAATTTATACATGAAATCTGCAAGTATGTTAATCCTTAAAAACTTTTGGACCTCCTTTAATATCTTGAAAAGAATAAAGTGTGAGTGTAAGTGCTTGTTTTCTGTTCATAAATAGTTAGTCAAAGGAATGAACCTGCAAATTTTAAGCCCAAAATTTCAGTGGCAAAATTTGGCTTAGATTTCTTAAGGCCAAGACACACAAAACACTATTTTTCATGTGATTTATTTGGATGGCATTCGAGCTTTTGTGTAATGATGGTATCTTCCACACCAAAAGCGATTTTTTTAGACAGCGAAAATGCAGTGTTATTTTATTTACCGCTCTTAAATTTTGCCAGACATTTTTGACAAAAAATGAAGCAGGTCCTGTATTTTCAGTCTGCCTCTCTGCTGGCAGCCTTTTTATATGTGGAACCAGAATAAGTAAAACATGGCCATATGTTTAGGCTTTGGATGATGTTAATAAAAGTAATAAATCAAATGATGGTGTTCATGCTAAAAAAGAGTTTTAGCTCTTGTATGAGATGGTCTCTTTTTTTGGGACTGTGGTAGCCTAGCGGTTAAGGTACTGGGCTCTGGACCAGAAGGTCAAGGGTTCAAAGTTGTAAGTCACTCTGGATAAGGGCGTCTGCTAAATGCCATAAATGTAAATGTAAATGTCTTTAATCTAAAATCAGATATCCCAAATATCTTCGTTTGCATTGATCCTTATCACTTGAAGAAGATATTTTGTTTGTTTTGTCCACTGTAGAAAAACATTTGATTTTTCCATTTCCAGGCACTGGAAAAAAAAAGTGTAAAAGTGAAAAAATCACTTCTGAATATTTTGCTTTTTCACATTGCATTTTTTGTTGCGTTGGGTGTGTAATGGCCTTTAGACTAACAGTCACAATTAGTCAATTTTCTTCCACCACGGCTCCCGACACTCAGGGAACTTTAGAGATTAGAAGATAGGAAACTGTACAGAGCACAGCAATCTGGACTTGTACGGCACAAGTAACTGAAAGCATATCTGGACTTAATGGTACAGTAAAGTGAAACATAAAGCTATAAGTGACACCTCTCATTACCAGCGTGTATCAAACCATAGAGGTTTACCATTAGGAACCAGTGCATTTCTGACTGAGCTACTTATGAGGTTATGTTTTGTTTCAGATACACCTTTGTGCATGTGTAGGCATTATGTGATGTTGATTGCCAGGATGCGCTCTGTATAGTTTCCAGTCTCCACATATACTCACTGGAATAACCTTCAGTTTCACCAGGGTTGGGTTCCCTGAGTCTCAGTGCTCCCTAAATTTTAAGCTGGTTTATAAAGGTGCATTAGGCCAGGGGTTTCCCCAACTTATGCTAAATCATTTTACATGCCTTTAAATTTGAGGACAAATTTAGAAACATGTGAATAACATTTTGTAACAGGACAGGACATTTTTACATTGGTGTCTTTCTTTTCTTGTTGCTTTTCTCGTCTTCCTTTGTTAGATCTGGGACAGGCCATATTTTACACTACAACTTGCCTCCTACCTTTTCTCAGTGATGATATTCTGAGCACTTTGCCCTATACAATGATCTCCACCTTAGCCACATTCCCTCCCTTTCTACACAAAGACATCATAGAATACCTGAGCACCTCCTTTCTACCTATGGCGATATGTGAGTATTTTGCTGGTATTTTATATGAATTCAATTATTATGAACTTGTTACAGAAAATAAAAAAAAGATTTGCAATGTTTTTTCACATGGATATAATGGTGAGGGTGTAACAATGGAAACAAAGCAAAACAGATTTTTTGTTAATCATCCTAATCAGTGCTCCCAGGATGCTGGGTACAGGATGCAGGTGGCTGGACATGTCTGGGTGGTGAACTATTTTCTGTCCAGCAGAGACACTGTGTTTAAGCAACAAATCAAAAAAGAGAGAGAGAGAGAGAGAGAGAGAGAGAGAGAGAGAGAGAGAGAGAGAGAGAGAGAGAGAGAGAGAGAGAGAGAGAGTGTGTGTGTGTGTGTGTGTGAGAGAGAGAGAGAGAGACAGAGAGAGAAGATAGCAGCAGACAATGAGAAAGTAATTCTCTGTCCCCATTCCCTCTAGGGGATGTCTTGCTGTTCCCTCTACCTGAAAACAAGTGACATTCATTCACAACTGCTTATGCTTCTTGGACTGGACAGATTGATATTCCTGAAGTTTAACTGACTTGGTGTTATGCTGAGATGAACAGTATAAGTGTTCCCTTAATTTCTGGAGCAATGTACATCACAGAAGGAACCTGGTGATCAAGATGTTTGTTCATTGAAAACTTTTCTTATTTGATTTCCTGTTATAAATGTGGAACAGACAAGCATAACTGAACTCAATCTTCTCCACAAGTGTATACATTACATATAGTTTGCTCTTTCTCTCTGTAAAATGGGGCAGGAGACTTGATGACAGATTGGGTGCTCTCAGAGACCAAAGGCCATGCTCAGTAAAATAGATTTTATATTGAAATGGATAGAAGCCAAGTAAAGGGGAACATTGTGTCCAAAAGGTCAGCATGATGTTCTCACAGTCCTAATTCCCAGGATAGTGATGACAGTGAGAGTCCAAAATCAGAATCTTGCTTCTTATCCTAAATCTTTCCAATTAAGCAGACAAGTTTTAAATGTGTGTTTTGCAGTGGGAAGTGTGGTTCTATTCCCAGCCTGAGCTTACAGATTGCATCTTCTCTGAGTGTCTCTGTGATCTGACAACACTTCTGATATACAAAATAAAGAAATTATTATTTGTATAAATCTATCATCACAATTTAATTCATACACTATATATTTTAGGTATTCATTCTTGTCTTGCAGTGGGTTCTACTCGAAAAGAAGGAGGGGTCCCAGCGTACGTCAATTTGTCAGCTTCTTCAATGCTGATGATTGCTATGCAGTATACCTCCAACCCAGGTATACATAATGGATTTGTTTCTCGTGTTCTGTGGAGGCTACTGGTTGTATAAAAATACAATAATAATCACAATAAGAAATATTGTAATTAAAAAGGATTGTTTAAACAGTAAACTATATTACTTTATCTAATAAATGAAGTTTATGTTGATGATTTTAGTGTATCACTGTCAGCTTCTGGAGTGTCTGATGAAGTATAAACAAGAAGTCTGGAAAGTAAGGCTTTTATTGTAAATCTTTTTATTGTTTAAGAGTTTATTGTTTTCTGTATTTGGCTATAAGTCCTATTTTAAGATAAGTTTTCTTGTTTTACAGGATCTTCTTTATGTGATCTCATATGGACCATCCCAAGTGAAGCCTCCAGCTGTTCAAATGCTCTTTCACTACTGGCCTAATCTAAAGCCTCCAGGTGCTATCAGTGAGTACAGAGGGCTCCAGTACACAGGTGAGTCAAGATTGCTGGTACAGTCCTGTAATGCAATGCAGCATAAAATTGGGTTTTAATTATAATTGTTTTACTTTTAATTGTAAAAACAGTGAAAGTGTTTTCTTAAAAAAGCACTTCTTCAAAATAACATATTATTTTAGTACTAATACATATGACTAATGTTAATTGTGCTATTATTTTGCATTAATCATGATTAATTATTTTTTATATACAATTTGATAATAGAAACTTTTACAAAATATTACTAATTAATTCAATAAACATGATAAAGCACAAAAGCTGTTACCAGAATGATAGTTTTTATGCAACTAAGGCATTAAGTCCCTATTTTAAAAAACAGCATGCTATCTCATGTAAACACACCTTTACACTGGAGTCTTGTGTAAATATGCTACAAAATCTGATGCAGCGTCTTTAATGAGCACAGCCTTATAAGGCAGTGTCTGATATCATTTACAGTTCAGTTCCCTATATTCTTGTTTATTCATTCATTAATTTTCTATACTAACTTAATCCAATTCAGGACTGCAAGGCCTAACCGAGTGCACAGGGTACAAGCTGGGAACCAAAGTTGTACAGGGCATGAGTCAGTTGTGTGTCACATGCACACACAGCTCAGTCACTGACTCAGTATGCAAACTCCAAACAGATCGTGGTCTGGTTAGGTATTAAGCATAGGGAATAGTGATTAGGGGAATTATGAAGATTATTTTGGACGCTGCTTATAACTACGGGTGACTCACATAGCAAAGAAAATGGGATTTATAACTTACTTTAATAATATTAATCATCATAATCATGATCGTAATCATAACGATAATAATGATATCTACAGTACATTTTTACAGTAAAAATCTACCATGTGTATATTTAACTGACACTGAGCTAATCTTTTATTCCTTAATTAACATACACTCATTTCTAACATGGTGTCAGCTAATTTATCATTTGTAGTAACACAACATTTTTTACTTATTTTCCGTTGTCCTCTTGTTTCTGTACTTTAGCCTGGAATCCCATTCACTGCCAGCATATTGAGTGTCAGAATTCGATTAATAAACCTGCAGTAAAGGTAAAGTAAAAGTGCTTTATTCAAGTAGTCTGAGAATACATTTTGTTTAACTTTATTTATTTTTAAGTGGCCATTTACGTAAGGCTTTTACGTTGACTTATATACTACTGTGGTTAAATAATGCAATGTTAACATTTCAATGAATCAATTAAACTAACCTTAGTACCGAATACGCTTGGTGCAGAGATTTTGAATAACAACTGCAAACAATTCCTGATGGAGACCCTCCAAATGTCTCAACATCATCACGTTTGATTTCCATAGAGTTAAAGCTGCACCCACCCACACATCCCTGATATTATTTGTAGCCATTTGTCCTTCTCAGTTAGTGTTGGCTCAGCTTGCACTCAAAAGTGAGAGGCAAAACAGGAACAGACATGCCCCGCATTTCAATTACTTTAAGCCTGAGAGGGGGCAGTGCGTTATGGGTTGGAGGTGAAGGAGCTTAATTGGAAGGGATGACCCTGCATTGCCGGAGGATGGAGTGTCGCATGAGTGGAAGCATGGTAAATTACTGGGCATAGTATTAGGAGCAACAGCCAAACAAGTGACCCTTATCATTACACGGGGTTTCAGTATGGCAGTGTATTTGATCCAACACACTGCATGTACCTGTGATGTTTTTAATTACAAACAAAATCAGATTTTAGTCATATCTAAAAAAATATCTTATACTGTATGGGTAAAGATAATACTGCCATTTATATTCAAAACATGTGATAAGGTATATAAGAAGGAATAGTATGCTTAAACAGTTTATATTAATGTTAAATCTATTCACTCAAAGCTCCTTACTAATATAGTTTATTAAAAAAATGGTTTACACTCACTTAACCTGGTCAAGGGGCAAATTTTTGGTCAGGATCTGGGATTGACTGGATGCAAGCAGAGGTACACCCTGGACATTGTGCCAGTCCATCACAGGGTTTTTAAAATGACTTTTAGGAGAAAGTTTACAATATATAACCATGTTTCATTAATTCTTGACACCAGCAAGTTCAAAATGATGAAATACTCATTTCATCTGCATTAATAGGCTTAAAAGGTCCATGTTTTAGGACATCTACCCAATAGTATTGCCTGTGGTGCATGAGAACGATAAATGGATACAATGATACACCTTGTAATTGATCTTACACACAAAAAAAATGATATTACAAACCCAGCATTTCTAAGTATCTATGTAATGACAACCTGTATATGGTAGATGAAAAATCACAATACATTTTGCTCAGTAGCGTTTGCTGTTGTTAATATGATCTAATTTGACTGACAGTTATTGCACTAATGTGGTCCTATAATATATGCCTGTTGTTTGTTCCACTCAGATGTGCATCGACCCGACTCTCTCGGTTGCTCTGGGAGACAAACCCCCGCCACTATACATCTGTGAAGAATGTAGTCAGAGGATTGCTGGGTGGGTTTTATTCTTTAAGCACACATTTGGAACGAGTCCTGTTCATCCACACGAGTTGTTGCCATGGTTATGATGACTATATTATCCCCTCTTCTCCTGGAGTCTGTAATGAAATCAATAGTAATGAAACAGCTGTGTGTTCTCCCTTGTTCATTAATCTTGTCTTTTAAATTCTTGTCTTTTAAAGTCGCCTTTTAAATGACACTTAGCATTGTTTAAAGAGATAAGGACACTTATGAGGGAAACAGTGAGTTAAGTATATATTACTGCCCAGAAAAAAGAGGCGATGTTTCATTAGATCATATGTCATTTTGAGAGATTTTTGTGAGCAGTATATGTTTAAGTAGTATACTAGGAAGTAAAGCGTGTTAAGTATATTTATAGGCATGTTTCTGATGTGTTGTTTATACAGAGACCATGCAGAGTGGCTGGTTGACGTGCTCTTACCTCAAGGTGAGCATTATTGCAGAAAGATCATAATGACACACATCCCACATGGACAAACCACACACAAGATGAATCACATATAAAATGTTTAAAAATTACAGTAAACATGAATACTTTAAAATTTTTAATAAGATTATGGACAGTAAAATTTAGCCTCTGCAACTGATTGGGTAGTGCCAGCTGCTGAAAAAGTCCTGGGTTCAATCCTGTGGGGCTTGCCAGTTTCAAGCCAGGTTGAATGGAAAGGGCTGTATCATGAAGGGCATCCAGTGAAAAACCTGTGCCCCTACTACACTCCTTACAGAAATTAGGGGATATTTTAATGGAGGTATTTGATTTTGAAATATCCCCTAATTTTTGTGGAAATTATACTATGTGGTAACATGCCGTGGTCACAGCTAACAGGAGCATCCGAAAGTGTATCATCTTCATTATGCACAGTAAACCCACATTTATTTATGAACCGCCTGCCCACTTCTGCACATAAATAATCCAAACATAAGCTTTCATTAGGGAGTTAGGCATGTTTAAGATATGGTTGCAGTTGTGATGTTAAGACGAACAACTATATGCAGTGGTATTTTGGTTCTTGCCGTTAATTCATTCTAGAAGGTTTGTCGAAAACCAAAAACATCATGTATCGAGCAAATGTTTCCCATAAGGAATAATATGAATTGAATGACTCCATCCCAGACCTCCAGAAAATCCACTCTGTATAGGGCATTATATGCATTAATAAACTTGTACAATACAGGTGCTCCCTGATTTTTATGAATGAACACTATGAATGGGCACTAGCTGCTAATGCTAACTTCTCAAACTCAGGATGCTAGCAGCTAATGCTTACTGCTCATCAACCCCTTTAGGACTGTGTACTGCTGTGTTACTTGAGCGCTAAATATGACATTTGTGCATATGAACATGATACAGTATTTAAATAATCATATAACTGAAAAGGGGCCCAGACAATTAGACCATTGTCTGGCTTTTCTACATGCTTAAATGTTTTCATTAAAACCTTGCAGCATCTAATTCTTAAATGAGTGGTAGTAACATATTCAAATTTGGAAATAAATAGGTATTTTTATATTATATAATAATTACCTGATCTAATGTTATGAAATCATTTTATAACAAAGGCCTATATGGTTTCATCCCAACAGCTGAAATATCAGCTATATGTCAGAAAAAGGTAAGCTTTTTTTGCTCTCTGGTAACGTGAAGGTTTGTTGTTGTTGTTGTTGTTGCTATCATGTTGTTACTCATTTATAACTTGTGTTATTTCTGATAGTTCATATTTATTCATGTCATTTCACACAATGGGCTGTGACAGGTATATTTAGGTTGCACATGCTGTATTTAGCCGCACTCACTGTATCTTTGTGTTGCATGGTGGTTACCATGGAAGTCTGTATCTCATCTGTGACTGATATAATCAGCTCCCATTTGTAATACCCACAGCCTTATTGTTATGTCTAGAGCCCAGTATGCTTCTTGTCCTGTAGATCCAAACTCAGTCCAATAAGTTATTAAATTTGGGAGGAGTATAAAGAAATATACTTAACCCTTTAATTATAAAAACAAAATGGTGGTATCGATGCAATGTAAAGAGGCACTCTTAATATGTTAATCATTGGAGGGACCTGGTGTGCCTTCTGGCGAGGTTGGTAGTGTGACCTCCACTTACACTTGAGAAATAGCAGTGTGTGGCAGCTTCATCAGAAGATAAGTTGACCCTTCTACAGTCTGAAAAAGATTGTTCAGAAATTTTCTGTCTTTGTTGGAAGGGTAGCAGGCAAGAAACCAAATTTTTTCTTGTGAGCAGCTTGAAAAGACTAAGATGCTAAAGCTCACAAAGATTGGAATGAGGATCAGTGGAAAAGAGAGTTATAGTATGACAAATGCAAGTTTGAAATGTCTGGGTCCATTTGTCGACTGTATATATTACATATTGTCATTATACAATTGTTAAATCTAATGGTGGCCTTAGAATTTTGTACTGTTCATATTTAAGATCTAGCTTCTAGCATATCTGTATACCACCAAAGTGCTGGGCCATTGCCGTGCTTTTTGCAACCTCAGGCTTTAATGTCCTAGACTGCTTCGAAAATGCTTCAAAATATCCATTCACAGTTTTCAGTCCGCTGTCACTCCTGACATAAATCTTGCACATGTTGTTTGTAATGGAACTAAAAGTCTCCTTAAAAAACCCACTTTGAGTCAGTGAACGGTGGGTAGCAACCTCAGGTACTCTGCCGGGATGAACAGCAACATTCCATTTTCATATGAGACAGCTGTCCTCAAGCTTAGAGTGCTTTGTTCGTTTTTAATCCACAATCTTTTAAGTAGGTTTTGTCATTGCAAAATGTATAATGCGCTTTTCATGCTCTGGACTGGGCCAGTTTTCTTATTTGGAAAAGTGCATTGCTTTGAGTTCACATTCTAAATGTGTTTTTTCTTAAACCCTTTTTAGGTGTAGTATTAATATTGTTGTTATTACAGGACAAAGGCAGAAAGGCATCAGTGTAGGTTACCTTGCATATGATTTTCTATTTCAATTCTGCACATGATAATATGTTGGAGAAGCTCTGTTTCTATCATAGCATCTGGCTTTTAGCAACTTGTCTTACTCCTGCTTATCCTTGCCAGGAAAAGAGGGAGGTTCTGGAGCCAACCCCAGAATTCATTTGGGGCAGGTAGAGGTACACCCTGGACAGGAAGCCAGTAGATAGGCCCAGTATTCTGAGCCACTAAAGCCACTATTATGAATTTACCGTAGCCCAAAAAAATTATGCCAAGCTATTAAATGTAAGGATGTTGCGTGACACATTTCTTACTCAACAACTGTACTTCCTGTAATGTTTTGTCATGACAGAAGGAACTGGGAAAAAAACTCTAATATAATTTGATTGATTGAAATGCATGACAGGAGCGATTCTTTTATGGTCTGGTCAGATTAAGCCTGTCTCTCTCTTATCATGCCTTTTATTTTAGCAAAGTAATCCATCCCTGTGCATCACTGCGTGTCTGTTGCATGGCCTGGGTGGGTTGTATTGATTTCTCTTCCTCCGCCTCCTTCTCCTCCATCTCAACCACTTTCTCTGATTTACTCGCTCTTGGTCTTCATCTCTCGCCAACAGAATTGCAGCTCTCATGTGAGGAGGGCAGTTGTCACCTGCTTCTCGGCTGGTTGCTGTGGTCGGCATGGCAACCGTCCCGTGCGCTACTGCAAGCGTTGCCATGTCAACCACCACAGCAGTGAGGTGGGTGCCGCAGCAGAGACTCATCTGTACCAGACTTCTCCTCCCCCCATCAACACGCGTGAGTGCGGAGCTGAAGAGCTGGTCTGCACCGTGGAATCTGTCATCAGGTACACCCACCAAAGCCGAGCCTAAAAAATGTGTGACGCACAAAGCGCTTACAACCTTCATGTGTCCCACGGTTACTAAAATGAGACATAAAACATAATATGAGGCAATTTTTTGCTTGCATTATCGGTTGTGTTGTTAGGGGGTAATGGTACTAGATCAGATAATTTAAAATTCATCATTCAAATTCTCTTCTCTCGATTATTTTAAAAGATCCCTCTCCTAGGTTCAAATGTCTTCACATCATTTTTAAAGATCATCACATAATTTTGAATCCTTTTGGTTAATGTCTACATTGTCATACCCCAGGTCCCCAGAGTAAAATGATTACTATGTAAACTCATCAATCACTTTATTAGATACGCGTACTTGTTTCTACAGCCATGGTCAATTGTGTGCATTCAATTTACCATATAGACATATAGAAAATTATTTATGGTATAATTCGCCATTACTTTTTAGTTCTACAATTACAGACTGCAGTCAATTTGAGTCTCTAAATACCTTTATGTCGTAATCTAATTTGACCCCCACAGGTCAGGTACTGCTTGGGTAGTGGATCAGGGTGGTCAGTTACTGTGTGTTGTGCTGGTCTTTAACCAGTTAAACACCTCTTTAAAAACAATGAAAATAGTTCAGCAACCAGAAATGTCCAGCCACCAGCAGCCTATAGGCAGCATTCTGTGAACACTGATGAAGGCAACTGTTATAGAGATTACGTCTACAAAGTGGAGCAATAAGGAATGTATCTAACAGAGTGCACAGTGAGTGAACACAAGTGTTTATCTCCAGCAGCACTGCTGGGTCTAAACCAATCATACATGTATAACACTAACATGAGCGCCAATGCATGCTGAGAATTATCCACCACCCAAATAGTAGTGGGGTCTGTCCATTAGAGAACAGAGTAAAGTATGCAGGAATAAAACAAATAAAACAGAATATGATGATGTGCAAATCCTTTTTAACCTATAGTTAATTCAAGACAATATATTTATTGTTTAAACTGATAAGCTTTATTGTTTTTTTGCAAATATTCACTTATTTTGAATTTGATGCCTCCAAAGAAGTTTAAGAAGTTGGGACGGGGGTATATTTATCACTGTGTTACATCACCTTTCTTTTTAACAACACTCAATAAACATTTGGGAACTGAGGACATTAATAGTTGAAGCTTTGTAGGTAGAATTCTTTCCCATTTTTGCTGTACAACTTCAGTTGCTCAACAGTCCGGGGTCGCCACCACTCAAGTGTATTACAAACCGGATTCCAAAAAAGTTTGGACACTAAACAAATTGTGAATAAAAACTGAATGCAATGATGTG
>JAUZSV010442244.1:0-17424 GCA_034780495.1 Parotocinclus cesarpintoi | reverse complement strand
TGAAGCGACTTTGGTCTTTTATGTGTCAGCATGTGATTACTCCTGGTAGTCAATTCCAACCAAGCAGGATCTGCATCATAATTTAATGTTTAATCCAACTAAACAAACTAATAAAAACTGTTTATTTTAACTCCTGTTTGGTTGGTTGGAATTATGACCTGCAGCCATGCTGGCTCTTTGCTGATGAGCGTACCCACTGCTGGGCTAACAGATCCTGCTGTGTTGTGTACAGGCTACACAGGGGGACGTATCCTGTGAATTAGACACATACAAACAGTCCCGGCAGGGCCTGGACGAAATGTACAACGAGGCCCGGAGGCAACTGAGAGAAGAGTGCCAGCTCCGGCAGGTCTGTTCTCATTTGAAGTGTTATGAATGTTTTTCACCCAGTTTGTTTTCACATTGTGGCTATTTTGATTTCAGTTACAAGGCCGCAACACTGAAAGCAATGGAACACTGTTAATTGCAATGTGCACTTAGTTTAAGCAAAGCTTTTTAGCCAGAAGGTTGTAGGCATGATAAAAAGAAAGGTTGTTCCTGTCGTAGGACGTGGAGAATGATCTGGTGGTGCAGGTTAGCATGAAGCAGGAGATGGAGCTGGCCATGAAGCTCTTAGAGAAAGATATTCATGAGAAGCAGGACACTTTGATTGGACTTCGGCATCAGTTAGATGAGGTTAAAGCCATCAATGTGGAGATGTACCAAAAAATGCAGGTAATGTAACATGAAAACAGCTTGCATGTACAGTATGCCAGTTCGAACCTTGGGGCCAACAGAACGTATGCTTGTATTTAGGCCAGACTTTTTTAATTGCTTGTTCCTCGGATGTCCCTGCTTAAGAATCTACTGAGGAGAAGTAGCTAAAAAATACAATTGTATTAATTTTTTTATTTCGACCATTGGTGCTGTGGCGGATCCAAGAAATAACAACAAAAAAATTATTTTGTATTCTTCAAATATGATCGTCGGCGGACCCGCGAAACAAGCATTAAAAAAGTCTGGCCTTATTGTCACTGCACTCTTGTCAGTACAGCAGTGGCAATGAGTTTAAACTCTCAGTTAATACTGATGGGGTAAATCATATCTGGCCAGAAACGGGCAGTGCTGTGCAAAAGTGTTAGGTCACCATTAGATTTGTTGTATTAGAAAAGATGTAATGACTATATAACATGTTGTTATTTTGGACATAAAACATTTCAACATGGATTTGTCACCTCATAATGCTCTTTTGTAAGTGTAAGGGGAGGTCACACTAAACCTGTGCCACTGTATCCTATAGAAACTTTTTTTTAGGGTTATTTTTCTGTTTTCTTTAATACTATTTACACATTTCATGTATTTTGTATTCTAATAAAGAGACTGAGAGATATTGATATATAGTTATTGCTGAAACAACAGTATATCTAGACTAATGGTGACTTTTGCACAATACTGTGGTTCATTTATCCATTGGTAATGATGGAAAAATTATATATTTTACCATTCCATGCTTTGATGTGCGCAACTGTAATGACATAGCATTGTTTGTTAATGCCGTATATTCAGTCCTCAATTAATAATTAATCAATAATGAATTCATTTTTAATAAAAAAAAACTAAAGTTTGTCAATTTCTGAACCTTCCTAAATTGTAAAATCAGTAAATAAATAAGAATTGGTTCAGGTAATCACCTAATCAGTCGCAGAATGAGGTGTGTCTGTGCTGGATTTAATCAGATACATGCAGATCCATTGATTTTAAGGGAATTTGAAAAATCTCTTATTTTCAATATTTTTATTTATTGTAAGTTGTTTGTTTTAAAGTAGCAACCACAACGCTAGTTTGTCATGCAGTAACAACCTGTCACCTTTTTATATATTTAGCTAAAGTTGCACATATAGGCAATTTCAACAACTTTTAACATCTCCAGCTTTTATTGATATTGTTGTGTTGCTAACCAAAGGCCACTGAGTAACTAATCTTTCCATGGCACCAGTCATCTGATGATTGCGTGAAACAGAAAAATGACATGATCGCAAGACTGGAGGAGAAAACCAACCAGATAACAGCTACCATGAAACAGCTAGAGCAAAGGTGAGTCAAGTCTGAATTCTGAATCACATTTTGTTTTGTGTAATATTGAAACCGTTCCAGTGGTGCATTTAGACTGATATAGGATTTTTCATTCGAGTGGCACAGATTTACATTTACAGAATTGAGCAGATGCATTTATCCAGAACGACATTTTTACAATTCAAGCAATTGTGGGTTAAGGGTCTTGCTCAACTTTGCCAGCTTAGTAGAGGTGGGATTTAAACCCTGGGCCTTCTGGTAACCAGTGTAACTACTACAGTATCGTACAGTACCTTAAACACTGTACAGTCCCATAGATGTTCTTCTAATTGCAGATTCTATAGTATATTTATACATTGTAACTCACTATCAACACTGAATATAACAAAAACCTGAAAAATTATTCCAATTTAAGTAGTAAAATACTGGGCTTGTGCAAGTGATCTGCCCATTTAGATTAACAATTATAAATTTGCTCGGGTACAACCAATTACCTTCCTGATCACACACCAGACTACTTGGCCTGTACCTGACATGAACATTTGGATCATTTCAGAATAAAATTTGCTGCTATTTGACAATTCCACTACTAGTAGTTCATGGTAAGACCAAGAATGAATCCTTAGTGACAATGTACTTCCAATGGGCTCTGTAATAAAGCTGTGGAAAACATGTTAAAAGGAGGATACAAAATGATTTCAGAGGCTTTAACTGATGGTATATGGCACGACCAACACCCTTGTCCAAATTGGACCACCCATCTAAACTGAATGACTCCGTGTGTGAATGACTGTGAATGACTGTGTGAAGCTACCAATAAGCCAGTGGCATCTACACTGCTCAAAAAATGAGGGAGAATTTCATTAGGGCGTATTTCAAAATGAGAATTTCTGTGAACAGTATATATGGCTGAGATTCGTCAATTTGTGTGAGACAATCTCTCAAGCTTTATACAAAGCCGGTCTGTATGAAAGAATTGCAAAAAAGAAAACTTCTGAAAAAGTTCTATACAGAGTCACATTCATGATTCTGAAGCCATGTGGTAATTTCTAAATCAGCTCAGAGATTGAATGTTGAACCAAGCATCATGTTAGATAAAAACTACCCAAAATACACCATAACTACTGTGAATGAATATGCTTTGGACTGAAAATGGATTTAAATGTGCAAAGCTGATGGCTGCATTTAAATCAAAAGGTGGCTCAATTAGGTATTAAATCCGTGATTTCTTTTCATCATGTTTCCAGCTTTGGGTTTTTTAATGACTTTTTAAATGCTGTGTTTTTCCATTACTTGTAAAATGTGTGCGTAAAGCTGAAAACCAAGAGATTCTTAAACTCCAAATATAATGTTATGTATAGTTTTATTTATATTAAGTAATTAATATGATGGTTTTCTGTAGGTGCTTGTATAACCCCAAGTCCAGTGAAGTTGGGACATGTGTAAAACATAAATAAAACCAGAATATTATGATTGATAAATCCATTTCAACACATATTCAATTAAATACACTACAAATACAAGATATTTAATGTTCAAATGAATAAACTTTTGTTTTTTGCAAATATTCACTCATTTTAAGTTTGATACCTGCAACACATCTCAAAAAAAAGTTGAGACAGGTGCAACAAAGGACTGGGAAAGTTGCAGGTTGCTCAAAAAACACCAGTTTAGAACATTCCGAATTATATATGGGTTGAAAGGGATTTTCAAATCTATGGATTTTTTAAAAATTTGTTTTAAACAATGTCAAAAAAGCATCATTGGAATTGGGGTTGTACATACATGTAGGCTTTTGAGCTGCAAAAGCACATTACACAGGGTGGAATTATACCTTTTAATAATTTAGTATGATGTTTTAATTGTATCTTGTGTTCTTTTGCTGCTCCACAACATTATATTACAAGTTCTTTGTCAGAAAGCTACCAACGATTCCAGGTTATACCTTTTTTTATAAATTGTAAGTGCTTATTGTGGTTAAGTGAAACAATCTGGTGTCAAACAGTAATAATTAAAGTGATAAGGGAGATAAGTGAGTGTCAAATCATTATTGCCCGTACCAGTTGCCTATAGGCTGATAGTGCTCTATATAGAATGTAGTTGATATTTTGTTGGCACTTTTTATGTCCTTAATATCAGATTAGTATTTTTTAAATGCCACAACTCGATGTCACACCCGAGTGCCTGAGTATTGTTTCTGCTCATGTCCATCCCTTTATAGCCACAGTGTACCGTCTTCTGTACCAGTCTACCATAATGTAACATGGTACTAAGTTCATATCATCTCAAACTGGTTTCTTGAACATAACAATGAGTTCGTTGAAATCAAATGGCCTCCACAGTCACCAGATCTTACATTAAATTATGTTATTTGCTTAATTTTACTATTACTTTAATATACTTTTAAGTAATTGGGTCCTAAGATGGGGCCCTTATCCTTCTATTTTCAGTTAGTTTTTCCTTTCCACTGTTGCCCTAGGTTTGCTCAATTTGGGATTGGCCTTTTAAGATAATATAATATTGTAAAGCTGGTTTGAGACATTGCTCCATTGTAAAAACCACTATATAAATAATTTGAATTTGAATTTGCTGGAGGGTTGCATCATCAAGGTAGGGTTGTAAAGGGAAAAATGTTAACATGGCAATAACTTTTCTGTTTACTGATTGAATTGACATTTTAGGTTTATATGTAAACGTGGTTTGTTCTCAATGAACTGTCCATCATGTTATAAACAGATATTTGGCTGTTTGTTAATAGAACTATGATTGATCTGTGATGGCTACTAATTCCAAAACGTATTTTTCTACTCTGAGGAAACTCGTGGGACTGTGGTAGCCTGGTGGTTAAGGTATCAGTTGTGAGTCGCTCTGGATAAGGGCGTCTGCTAAATACTGGAAATGTAAATGTAAATGTACACGTAAGCAAGTGTTGAAAGTGTCAGTCTGAATGCACCACTAGATAGGTTGTGCGTGTGTGTAGTTCTTTTTTCTTTTTTCTTTTTTTTTAAACATAAATAATGAAGCGTTGCCGACTTTCAGACTGGCATGCTCTGTTTCTGCACGTTTTGTTTCTCGCCGTTTTTTCTTTCCTTCATCTAACCACTCATGCGTTAGTGTTTTGTGTTTTTCTTTGGCTGTGTGGCGTGGTGCTGTCAGAGCCCATCATGTCTCTGTCCACACAGACCACCCCTCCCTTACTTCTTCATTGGTTTACCGCCACCTTGTTTGTGCTTATTTAATAAATGCATTGCTTTAATGACTTTTCAGAGCTTTGGATGACATGGAAATTCACTGATGTTTACATCCTCTTTCCCTTTTTGTTCTTCCTTTTTCTTTTCCTCCCTTCATCCTCTACCCTATCAATAACACCATTTAACATCATTTTACACCGATATTAATGTCTCTCCTCACCGTAATGTTGGACTCTCCTGCTATATGGACTAAACGTAGTGATAAAGATCTGCTCAGCCAGACACGAACTCTCGCCATGTCGTTTGTAAAATGTGCCAGTACAGATACAGAACATCAGTACAAACTTGTTAAGGATATTTCCTTCTGATAATAAGACACACTCTTTGTCATGTAACGTAAACTGTATGGCAGTATGTGGTATTGTGGAAGTAATGGGTTTGCTTTATAGTGGCCTCTTTTTAGGTTTTCTAAGTGGCCGATGTTGTTCTTCAACATGATTATGTTTCCAGCGACGTTCTTTCTCTTGGTACTGCATACACACTAATGTACAATTTTGAAGACACAACTATGATTAATATTCTGCCTTTTATCTGGGTCATATAAATAAATTTTGACATTTAAAAAAAATATTTACTTGTTACATTATTGAATATATTTTCTAAAACATGTAAATCAGCTCAAAACAAACCAAATAGTCTTTCTTCCGCTTAATCCACACGGGGTCGCAGGCTAGCCGGTGCCCACCTGGCAACTCTGGGCGCAAGGGCAGGAACAACCCAAGACAGGGCTCCAGTACATCGTAGGGCGGGCACACACACTCACGCGCACACACACACACACACACACACACACACACACAGATCAGACATTTACAGACATCAATTAACCTAAGACGCGTGTCTTTGAAATGTGGAAGGAAACCGGAGTCCCCTGGAGTAAACCCACGCACACATGGGGAGGACATGCAGACTCCACACAGAAAGGACCCAGGTCGGTCCACCCTGGGATTGAACCCGGGACCTTCTTGCTACCCAACCAGTTTTAATATTTCAAAATTAAATTCATGTTCTGTTAAATCACAGGCCTAAAGAGGTTTAAAATTGTAAACAAAATGCTCCATTGTTGTTTTATCCTATCATAAATAACCAAGTAAAAGCATTCCTTTTTTATTTCTGCAGAATAACAATTCATAAGTGTGTACCTGCATAAAAATTTAAACTTAACAATCTTTAGTCATCTGCAATTCTACGAGTTTTAAATAATGCTACTGCAACAAAATGTGCTGTTGTATCTAACTGATGTCTTAGATTAAAAATAAAAGTAAACTAACAAGTCAGTTTCCATGCCAAAAGAGAATGGACAGAAGATCTTCTTTTTAAGTATGCATATGGGAATATGGCATTAGACTGCGCCCTCTGATGTTCACAAAATGCAGCTGCACAAAGCAGTGTCCCTCTCCACGATGCACACTGTACATTTTTGAATTGTTAAACTCATGATGTTGACCCATACCCGACCCTGTGATGGACTGGTGTCCCATTCAGGGTACAAATTCGACTGAGTCTTGTGAGTTCCAGAGATTGCAACTTGGAGCAAGATATGCCCAGGGCTGGTAGGAGAATGAGGATAGGTTGAGTAAAAGGGTCCACTGTAATCATACAGAGAAAATGCAACTAATGGCTTGAGGCACCTGAGCTTAACTTATATTCTTGCATTTTCAGTTCTTTGTCTGGCCATTGCTAGTTTGTTGTCAAGGTAGCTTGCTGTTGAGTTCTAGCCCTCTTGTTTTTATTTTTTTCCATTTGTTCCATCCCATTTCCACCCCCTTTCCTGTGTGATTGGAGCCTCAGTTTTACCCAGTTGGTTTGAATTACACCAGATTGCAGGAAGCAGAGAGAGATCGACTAGGCGCCGAGAATGGAATGTGCAGAGTCAAGCAGGATTTTGCCAACAAAGAAGACAACGTCCAAAAGCAGATAACCCAAAGAGAGAAGCAGATGTAAGTTTACTCTACTAAGCTACTTCAGACATACTGATTTTTGTCATTTTATTCAGTCAAGATGTTGTGCTGAAATGATTAACATTTAGGAATTTCTTTATATCCTACCTAACCTACAGTTAAGCTGAGCTTTAAGGGTTATGGTACTGTACAGAAATCTGTTCGCAAATAATACTTGATGCATTAGAAAATGGTGCCGAAAACACAATTGGAGTAAATGGAAATAAACTTTAATTACAAAAAATACAGCGATGTTATGTTACAACCCTATTGTTTTTGGGTTTTTTTAGGGTTTTTTTTGTGGTTGTTGGATAGCCGTAACACTTAAGAGAAACGTTTCGACAATATTACAGCATATAAAACAGACTCAGGTTGTAGATTATAGAGAATATACAGATAATAGGAAGACCAACAAAGGAGTACAATTTACAATAGGACAGGCAAATACAATTATGAACCCCTATTACATCTTGTTACACATAACTAGCTGAAAGTCATTCACAAACAAGAGTACCTTACACACACACATTCTCTAAACACATCAACCAAGAAGATTCTCTAGACCAATCTTTATCTAACCAGCAAATGGGAACATGACTGATAAGGTACACACATGATGGACTATGCTTTTTATCTCCCAACTCTGCTCGTTAATCCACACTGTTAATTGGCTGTTGAGTTGTCCAGCTGTAACAGCCAAAAGTTATTTCCTTTTATATTGTATCATAATGTTGAATAACTCAGTTGTTAAAGTGAACAGACACTTTATTTGATGAACGTTACACGAGGCAGGCCTGTTGTCCGAGAAACATTTAATCAGGTCTGCTAGGCACTGTATATACACTATATCCGACTAGGCCACAGTACTAGAGAGCAGTTATGGTGTTGGAATACAGAGAAGAAGGTTAATGGTCCCAGAAACACTTGGTGGTGCTTATTGTACCCTGTAAGAATGTATCAGTTGTAACCTTTTCTAGGGAAAGGCATCTGGTAACTGGAGTAAATATATATAAATATAAATATGTATTCAATTGTTAAAAGTGATGTAATGCCCAGAAACCTTCACATTTATGTTTGATTTTGTTGTATTATTGAGAGTTCTTTCATGTAGTTGATCCACTAGGCTCGGTTCAGAATCTTTCATATTAATTACTGAATCACTGAAATTCTGTTGTGTGCAGATTGCAGCTGGAAACAGACTTAAAAATTGAGAGGGAGTGGCAACAGACCCTGCAGAGCAAACTAGAGAAAGAGCGAGAGAGTGTCGGCCAGCTGAAGGTTGAAACGCAACAAATTATTGTGCTCAAAAAGGTAAGAACCCGTGATACAAAAAATCCAGTGACTATTATGCAGCCAGTCAAAATGTTTTATTTCCTCATAGTGACGTAACCGCATCTGGACAGGATTGAATTTACATTCAGTGGTTCTGTAGTGGGTTCTTTTGTGTGAATGTGAATTGGTTGTTGCCTTTATTGCCCATGTCTGTAAAGTACAGGCAGTTTTACCTACTCTTTTAATCAGCTAAGCAGTGTTCTGATCATTGCAGTACTGCCCAGATGCATGACTGGAAATGTACTGATGGTGTCTCGCCTGTTTATGTATTTAATAACCTCTACCACTCTTGGATAATAGTGAGATTAGTGATGTATACTGAGGGTAATGGAGTATGAATTGTGCTGCTGTGTTAGGAGTTTCAGAGATTGCAGGATGAAAACTCACAGCTGAAGGGGGTTTATGTGGAGCAGGAGCAGGCACTGGAGGAGCTGGGCTGCAAACTCAGCGAGTGAGTTCTTGTTTCTCTCTTTTTTGTTCCTATAGTGAATTAGTGATTTGGTTCAAAGTAGCAAATAGCAGCTTATTGTCATATCAAATCAAACGGAACCTCAGAACTGCAGAAAAGAAATCAAATTTCCCCATAACAAGTATTTATTTTTTCCTGCCCCCCATATGATTGTTTTATGCCTATATTCATACAAAATTAATGATTAAAGCATAAATAAAGCAAAGAAATGTAATATAATAATAATAATAATAATAATAATAATAATCAAAACGTACAAGAATATACTGTTTAGCAAAATTGGGGGATAATTAAAAATTAAACACTTGTACACTAATCTAATAAACACAGTGTAATATTTTAATATAAAGTAATATTAAAATCATGTAAAATATACATAATATGGCTATGACTGAACCCTTTTTTTCTTTTTGGGGGGGTTTATGGAAATTGACATATGGATTTGTGGTCAGCTCAGACTTCAGATATAAAGATGGACATGCACATGGAGTTTGAAAATTTAAAAGTAAGCGTGATCCACTATAATAACCAGTGATTGGCCGATTAGTCTCATAGAACCAATTCTTGTGCAGTGCATGAATGCGACAGCGGCACAGCCACAGACGAACAGCACAGTGTTTTTACTAATTCAGAAATCAGTTCATGTACAGAGCTATAAACACGGCTTAGCTGCTCATGTTTGGTTATGTGGATGATGATTTAAGGGCATTACTAAACGTACCTTAGGTTTAATTAATTAAGGTATTCAAGTTTACAAATATCATTTTTATTTATAGTTATAAAATATGTACCATGAACTTGAAGCATTCATTTATATCATTTTGATGTGGGTAAATGCAGCAGTTTTATTCAATACAAAGGTAACATTTTACTATTGTTTGCTTGGGTGTCGTTATTTTCTTTCAGAAAAACACTGCAAAAAAACTAAACTGAATGGTGAAAAAAATGAGAATGCGGAAAAAAAAAAAAAGTCGTTTGGGGGAAATGATTCTTTCAAAAGGCTCTATAGTTTGTGCAACATCCCTTTGCCAACATAAGAGTCTATTGTGTTAATGTCAGATACAATGTTTGTTGAAATAGTAAGAACTAAATCCCCTGGCAATCTACAGTATTTAGGAAACGTGATCTCAAATAACTCGAAGAAGTATGTATCAGGAGATTTTAAATTATAATCTGCCAGCATCTGCAGGGCATTGTAAGATGACCATATCTAAATCTTCTAGCAGGACAAAGATTCAAAATATGCATCGCAATCTACACAAAATGAATTAAGGACTACAAAATCAGTTGTCTGAACAATGCAGAAACATTCGTGCAAAATCAAATGGTCCATTAGATCAGTAGGTCTATTAGTCCATTCTACCAGACTACATGACACAGTGAATACATGAACACTTAAGGTGTGTTTTTGACTTTTCTTTTTGTAAAGTGCATAGGAAATATATATCGCACACTCAAATGTGTACATGGTCCAGATTTTCTACAAGACGTACATAATGTGATCCATAATTTACCAATGCACACTGTCTTTCTCAGGTCCAAAATGAAAATTGAAGACATAAAGGAAGCCAATAAAGCACTACAGGTATGCTTAATAATATGGGCTTGTAATGTAGTTGATTAGGAGGCAACTAATGCATGTTAGTGTTGGTGGTACGTTTTAGGGGGGACAGGTGTGGCTTAAGGACAAAGATGCTACACACTGCAAACTTTGTGAGAAAGAGTTCTCCATCTCGAGGAGAAAGGTCAGAGTCAAACCACATTTCACATACACTCTAATGGCTTAGTATTGTGGTTAAGAATGAAATTCCCTGTCTGATCCCTGCACACTGTGGAAGCCAATGCACAGTGTTCAAACTCTTTAATGGAGAGCCAGAGGATGACCAACATACAAACACAGGAAAGCATTCACAAACGAGGAAAGGTAACCGCTATAAACTAACTTAATATTTTTATTTAATATTTGATTGGTTAAGTATTTTATGTGCAGTGCATTGATTTGCTTGGTGCTCACTCTCTCACATATTAATAATATGTTAAACTTATACCTTTCACAGTCACTTCACTATGTTGGAGAAAACAACATAAATTCAGTGCACATAATTTACCTGATTGGTACCACTTGGTGCTCAACATCTCAATGCTTGTTTGAAGCGTGACACCAGCCAAATGTTGTTCATCATTCAGTCCGCTCACACTTACGCTGCATGTTTAATAAAACAGTAGACTTACAGTTATGTTCATAATAATACCAGTGTTTAAAAAGGTGTGTAAACTTCAATTCTTCAGATAAATTGTATTTTAACTAACACAAATGCATTGGGGACACTGCACATTTTATTTCAAAGCAAGAACATTTGGTAAAGTAATTGAATTTGATAATATTTCACAAAAAGCCAAGAAATATAATCTTCCAAAAAATGGCAGTGTTGACTTCTTTCTTTACAAAATCAACCAATCAAATCAATCAAATGTACTGTATTAACTAATAAATACTTGAAGATTCAACTTTCCCGAGAATCATAAACTAATATTTAGTTGCATAACCACGGTTTCTGATAACTGCTTCACATCTGTGGTACCAACTTCTGCTACCGGTCAACAGATATCGCAGCCCAGGACAATTGTACTATGTTCCACAATTCCTCTGCATTTCAAAGTTTTGCCTCATGAACAGCATTTTTTTATGTCAGCCCACGAGTTTGTCTGGAACCATGATTTTTCTCGCTTGCTGGTGTGTTTGGGGTCATTGTCTTGTTGAAACACCCATTTTAAGGGTATTTCCTCTTCAGCATACAGCAACATGACTTCTTCCAGTATTCTGATGTACTCAAACTGATCAATGATCTCTGGTATGCGATAAATAGGACCAACGCCATAGTATGAGAAACAACCGCATATCATGATGATTGCTCTGACAAACTGTCTGTGGCCCTTAGACACAAAAAGAACAATCTTACTCTCATCAGTCCACAAAATATTGTGCCCTTTCTTTTTAGGAAAGGCAATGTGTTCTTTGGCAAATTCTTAAAAATTAGACATGCTGCTGCAGTTACAGTGAGACTTTGCCTGGGCTTTGTCTGGACGTTGTCTGGTTGTTACAGTACTCGCACGCAATCTTAGATCTTCTTTGACCCTCCTGGAGCTGACCATTGGCTGAGCCTTTGCCATTTTGTTTATTCTATGATCCATTAGAATAGTCGTTTTTCTTTTTCTAACTCGCCTTTCTGGTAGTTCCAAGGCCGATCCCAACCATTGGCTTCACTTGTGTTCAGTTCATTTCATCCCCATATCTGTGTAGGTTTTCTCTGGGTCCTCCAGTTTCCTCCTGCAGTCCCAAGACGTGCTGGGATAATTGGTGTTATTAAAGTGCCCTGTATGCGTGTGTGTGAATGTATGTGCCCTACTATAGATTGGCACCCTGTGCCGCCGGCTAGGCACCGGCTCTCCCATGACCCTGACTAGGAACAAGTGTTTTAATGCTTTGTATTTGGATGTGTCAATTTGTTGTTGTTTTTTTTCACAGCACCACTGTAGAAACTGTGGCGAGATCTTCTGCAATGCTTGCTCGGATAACGAGTTACCCCTCCCTGCTTCCCCGAAACCTGTCCGAGTGTGCGATACGTGCCATGCTCTTCTCCTTCAGCGATGCTCCTCCAATGCCACGTAAAACACACAACTGTGTGCTGCCAACACAGCCAGCAATGGCTTGAACTCAGACTACCACGTGTTACTGCAGCATGTCAAGCTTCAGTGATCAGCCTAGCTGCACGTGTCTTTGTGTTTAAAGTTTACATTTCTTTGACGAACCGCGTGCGAGTACAGGTACAGTTTAAAGTGTTCAAAAACAGGTGCGTTTGCTAAACATTTGTGTCAGGTTTGATCATAACTGATAAATAGGTTTGAGCACTAAAAGCAAGCAGCACTAATATGCAGTAATGTTCCAGTCAATACAGCATTATTACAGTATTAGGAACACACATGAAATACAGAATGTTCTAATTCAGTCAAAACGTAAATGATGAGTTCTGAGATTTTAAGATGCCATAAATTATTTAGGCTCTGAAGCCAATAGTAACAGGATGTCCATGCCAGGCTAAAGGGCAAAGCCTTTTCAAAACCATTAAGCACTAATGTTTTCAATGCTGCTCAAGTTCTAGTCAAATTGAGTATCTAAGGAACAGCACATTCCAAATGTCCAGCATACGAGTTTGTACAATTTTGTAAAGTATTATTTCACACTATAGCACAGCCTGGGCTCAAATCAGACCTGCGAAGATGTGCGTTTTGTAAATATAGAACCAGATTGTTGCTCGCTTTAAGTATTTATAATTGATTTTGATTTCCATTATAAACTGTTAAAAGAAGTTACTGAAGTGACAGTAGGTTTCTAATGTGAAGTATATGGAAGTGTATCTTCAAGTACTAAAATTATTAATACTTTATACCAGTTTGTGTGTCTGTTTCTATTTATACAGCTACTCCCCATTTTTTATGGCCCGACTTTCATTTCTACTTGATAATAGGAATCCAATAAAACACACATGGCAGAAACTGTACTGAATTTAGAATAGAATTTACCAAGGACACACAATGTGCAGTACTATAGTCTCCTGTGCTAAATGAGGAACATGGCAGGAATGATGAGCACTGAAAAATGTAGTGAGAGAGCGCCTCGGTCACAATTAAAATCGTTTTTGTTTTTCCCTTTCCATACATTATCCAATACTTTATTACAAAATGTATTTGTTCATATTTGCCCACATTAAGTTTATTAATACGTCAAGCATGTTTAAAGTACGCTATGCTACGATATATACATTCTAGAAAGGTTTACAATTCCTTCCTTGGTTTACAATACATTCAATTTACGATGGATGTTGGAACGTATACCCAGCATAAATGGGGGACTGACAGATGAGGGAAAACTTGTCTTTATAGTGTTCGACGTTTTTTAAAAAAAAATCTTATATCAATCTTGTAACGACAATCACAGAAAAGTTTATTCTGAAATCAACACTTTTGTTACTTTGGAAGTTTTAAATTTAGTGGACAAGAAATTATTAAATTAACAGCATTCATCTAAAATGGAACTCTGCAGTTAAAACAGCTAGCTCAGAAAATAGTTAACAGTCAGAACAATGTTCTTTGCTGGGGATAAAGGCTCACAAATCTTACTTAACAAAGATGGCGGCCCATCACAGTGTCCTCCGAGGCTGCAGATCTACGTGGATGTGACGAAGCAACACAAGTAGAACTAAAACAACTGAATATAAAATCTGATAAGCAAAACATACAGTAGCTGGTCATCTTGTATATATTCTTCATATATAACTTTAACTCCACTCTTAGACTGGAAAATATTCTGGTTCAGATGCACATAGGTGAAAACATTCTAAATACAAAAAGACCGTCCAACTTCCAGCTGATTTCTTTTCCCATAAAACTAGTTCTCTTTTCAGTACATGCTCCTCTGTCCACTTCGCGAGCCCATTCCTCCAGAGTTGCCGTAGTAACCGCCACCACGACCTAGTCACATAATACAATTTAAGAACAAAGGGAATAACAAAAAATAAAGATGAATTAAATGTTATATTTGGATGCATTGCTTCTTAAATCCGAGAACCCTTTAGTATGTTTCTACATCAATTTCCTAAACATCAAAATTAGTTACATTTTTTTAAAGAGAATACAAAGAAACAGTTCAAATATTATATATGGTTATTTATTTATTGAGGGAAATGGTCCAGTATTACAGGAGTGGCAAAACAGTGTAAACCTTTACCTTCGGTATCTGTTGTAAGCGCTTCTGCAACTAAATATCTTTCTTCACTTAATCAGCAATCCTTGGCTGACTTGAAGTAAATTAAACTGAATTTAGCTAATTCCTCTAAACTGAACACCTTCAACTCTGGGATGTTGGTGGATTGCATCACAAACTGCTCACTTTCATGGTAATTCTTAGGTTATGGCTTTGACTTGGACCTTAAGTTAAAGACTTCAAAGTCCTAAAGTCCAGATTCAGATTCAAAACACAGAATAACCGCCTCGTTTATCAGAGAAAATAAGTAATAGTGTAGTCATCTTAACAGATCAATAGATCCCTGCTTCTGAACTTGGGACTCTACCTTTGGCATGTCCTCCCCACGTGCCTGTATGGGCGTCTTCTGTCCACAAAACATTTCCCAATAGCAGAAGGGCAACAGTGTTCTTTCTGGAGAGCAGAAGCTTTCTCCTTGAAACTTTGCCATATGCACCACTGTTGTTCAGAGTTCACTTTATGCTGGTAAAGAGGCCTATAAATAAAAAAAGTTTCCCTGGATGCTTTCTGACCTCAGAGACTTTTACACACCTTGCTTGTGAAGTGATATTTAACCAACCACTCCTGGGGAGATTAACAATGGTATTTAATTGCCTCCATTCTTACACAATCTGACTTCCGTACCAGCCTGATTATCAACAGCTCTTATGTTTGTGTAACTGCTAATCCTACAGCTTCACATAGTCTTGCCACTCACAGAAATAGAACATAGGGAATCACGGTACTCAGCAGTGTTTTGTCTATACTTTTTCTCCACTTTTAAAACATATGTGAAAGTCTGATTAAATTTTGCATTGTATTTATGCAGAAATACAGAAAAAGGACTCAAAGGATCACAGACTTTCAAAACTATACAAGTATTAAAACTTGATACTGACCCATTTCAGATGATCCACTTGAGGTGGAGTTTAAGAACAGCTCTATGTAACGATGATCTGTGGGTGATAAATAAGTACAAAACATGAAAATTGTGGAAAAACACTGAATATTTTCTTTAATTTAAACACTGGTTTTATTCTTCAAATTAGAAAGTACATACGCATGTGATTCTTGTCTTTTGACATGGCTGATACTGCATCCTCATGAGTCGCAAACTCTACGTCTGCATCTACCGTGGATTTGCCGTTGGGTCCGACATCAATGTGCACACGTATTGGATTTAGTGGGGTGAAGAACTGAAAAAGTGAAGACTTTACTTTCAAGTACAGGGTTGTGCTCTACTTCTTTTGATGACTTGAGTAATCAGAAAATGGGAAACCTCCAGGTTTATGTGATTCAAGTAATCGAATTTCTACTTTGCAATCCCAATTATTTCACAGAAGAATACAACTTAAACTTCAAACATCAATATAAAATAAACAAATACTTAAGTTTAATGAAGTATATACTGTATTTTATAGTATCCATAAAGTATTTAGATAGACATGTTGAAAAACATGTAAAAGGAGACCATATAAAGTCAAATCCATAGAATAAGTGCACCTAGTAATCATGTCAGTTACACTAGTGTGCATGTGAAAACTGATTGAATTTGGGTAACTGATATACGTTATAAAAATTCAAATTACTGGAATAAAATATATCTCTCCTTATCGGACCTCTTAATCTAATTTCCAGATCAGAAAATTCTGTTTACATGAACACTTCAGATAACTTTAGAAATCAGACTATGATAGCATTATTAAGGGCATGTAAACGCTCTCAATGGTAGCAGAGTTACACAATGGCCTTAAATTTCTATATTTAGCTTTATTTGCTCATACCAGAAAGCTAATAGTAAGTGGGTTTTACAGGAAGATTATGTCATATCTTACATTGGCAATGTCTGACTCAGTTGCACGGAAAGGCAGGCCTCTCAAGTGCACAAAGTGACCACCATGAAAGCCTGATCTGTTGTCCCCTGAGCTGTAGCCAGAACCTCCCATTCCTCCTCTTCCTCTGTCCCTCACACGTTCTTCAAACATCCCATTACCAAAACAATAATTGTCAAAGCCGTTGTAGTTGTCAAAACCACCATAACATGCAATGCAGAGAACAGCCGTTACTACCATGATCATGTTGAGACTTTATTACACGTTGATACATGTATAGTCACCAGCTGAAAAGGCCCAACAACCAACAATAACGTTTTGCAGTCAGTAATGTCTTTGCAAACAACTGTTTTCAACAAGCACGAAAGTAAGGCATGTCACACAAGTTACACTCGAGATCACCAAGTCAGGTAAGTGTATTTTAGTTTTTAGTATCACACATGACATCAGCTTTTTTCAGCAGACCTAAGGCTACTCAAAACACACCAGCCTTGTAACTGGAAACAGCTGCATGCCGGTCCCAAGCCCAGATAAATGGGGAGGGGTGGAGAAAGAAATGGCAAACTACTCCACTATCCTGTCGAAATACTTCATGGATCAAATCGATGAAGGACAGAAATGTGTTGAGATCGAATACTGAAAAATATTGCACATAATTTTGATATCTTGATGTTTTGGCCATATTTGATAAAAAAACTGGAAGCTTTATTTTTTGTAGTACTTAAAGGGGTCGGTTCAGAAATGGTTT
>JAUZSV010442134.1:0-17429 GCA_034780495.1 Parotocinclus cesarpintoi | reverse complement strand
CTAATAAGGTTATTAAAGCAAACTTTTTGGGTGCTTTTAGGCTTAGGGCAGATGCGGGTAACAGACACAGTTTTAATAAGGTTTGGTTTGGGATTGGGTGACGGTGCATGGCTACCAGCAGACCGTTGGTTAAGCCTAGTTGCCTGCTGCCTAGCCCCTGCTCTGGGTAGTCAGCCCCTAACAAATCCTGTCATAAGACTATGGGACTATATGAGACATAAGACTATATGACATAAGACTGTCATATATAATAATGGATTAGCCCTTCAGATGGAGAATAAATTGTGGCCATGATGGGATGCACATGAACAGCATACTTAAATAGGCTGTGGCATTTAAGGGATAAAGGATTGGTATTAAGAGGCCCAAATTATGCAAAGAAAACACTGAGACTATTGAGACTTGAGGCTTGATGGTTTCAAGCATTCATGCTGTTGCACCTAATTCTGGCCCTACCATCTGTGTGTTTCAACAGAAATTAAAATTCATCAGACCAAGCTATGTAAAAAAAAACAAAAAAACCCCAGCAACAACAAAAATCCTAAGATCTGATATAGGGGTGGTGGGGATGCATCCCAGTCTAAACTCTACAGGGATTTTTTCTCTTTTTAAAGCAGCAGGAAGAACTCAATCAAATCAAATGATATTTCAGTTTGGCCTCCAGCTGTAGTCTGTGAACTGCTTTAGCAACTGGAAATTGCACATACAGTTTATTAAACCCATTTTAAACTGAACTGTAAAAACTGTTATATAATGCTCCTGTAGAACATGAGGAGCAGTTTCTCTGTGTGAGTTGATATTGCTACCTAAACATAAACAAAAACATGGATAGTATTATCATGTGTGCCCCCATTTTGCATCAACTTACTTTTTATATGTGAAAATCTATAAAAATGTCATACTTTTCTTTCTTATCTGCTTGATCCTGGAGAGGGTAGTGGGAGAGCCAGTGCCTAATTGTCTATGTCTCAGCAGGAGTTAAACAAGTTCTATCTATCGGACTCTTTTTTCGGTTACAGCAGCAAGAAATAGCCACTGCTTATAATTTTCAATGTACCTGAGTTTTATAAGTTTATACATTTTCTCATGAATATGGTGACAACAGAGGAACGAGCACTCTCCAAGCTGAGCGCAGAACTTGAAAATCTGCTGAGGAAGCAGATGAAGCTCCAGTGGAAGAAGTCGTTGCTCGAAGCAGCCCGCAACGCATCCTATGTGCCAGTTGCCACTCCACCTCCTTCGTCACAGCGGCACACTGGGATGGCCATCTTGGGAAGCCGAGATCACCATCCCATGTAATGTAGCCAGTCTTCTGCTGTTCTGCTCCATGCCGTCACCTGCACCAGCACCAACACCGAAAGCTAAAGAGGGTGGTGTTCTTATTATTGGTCACTCAATTGTCAGACATCTAAAAGTCTCAGGCACTACAGGTAATGCTGCTGTGTCTTGTCTCTCGGGTGTAAGATGACTTCTCTTGATGGAGCACTACTGCTCACTTCTCAGAAGAAGCTGGATGTCAGGGTCGTCTCTGAACCCCTGCCCACCTACAGAAGAAGAAACAAGACATACAGCAGACTTTGGGGACTCCACTTTTGTCTTTGGATTTGGTGTGGCACCTTCTGCGTGAACTATGTTGACCACTTAAATCTAAACACACTATTACATCCGCAACTTCAGCAGCGTTCATTAATAGGTCACCAGAAATACCAATGTTACTTGTTGGATCTAAGGCTACGAGAGACAAGTTAAATAACTTGGTGCTAAACCTCAACACTTACTGTCACACAAAGCCTCGGCTCAGCGGCACACACCCACGCACGTACACGCTCACCATCACCTTCATAGTAATTGTACACACCTGTAGCTCATTTCACAACTCATTACGCACCACATTTATTCAGCACTTCTGCACTTAGCACTTCTTGCTAAGTCTCGTTCTACCCAAGTTCTAAGCGCTTATTGATTGTAATAATCGCTAGTTTACCGTTGACGATCTGGTTTCCGTGTACTCCGTTTTCGCCTCCCGTTTTGCCCTCTGGATTTTTCTGCTGTGTTTTCCCGTTGCCGATTGTGGACTGCCTGACTCTGTTCTTTGCTTGCCGTTTGTATTAAAGACACCTGATTTAACCGGTACGCTGCATGTGCCTCTGCCATCTTTGGTGCAATACAGTAGACTTAACCACAAGATGGAGGCAGCAGCCGCCATAGACGATTCGTATCTCCGTGGACCCCAATTACGGAGATCCGTAATCAACTTGCCGAAATTATACAGATGCTTCACCAAGTAATCTTGGATCAGCAGTCCTTCAAAACTGTGGTTCCCATGGTGGCCAGTTCCCACTTAATCCATCCATCCAGATCCCCCCTGTCAGAAATAGCTCTAAGAAGAGGACAGGAGACGGAGATGCAGAACAATGAGGTTCTATTGATAATGACAAGCAGTAGTAATGAGTCAAGAGCGTAGGGAGGCAAAT
The DNA here is from genome assembly GCA_034780495.1 of Parotocinclus cesarpintoi. Lineage (NCBI taxonomy): Eukaryota > Metazoa > Chordata > Actinopteri > Siluriformes > Loricariidae > Parotocinclus > Parotocinclus cesarpintoi. The sequence continues at coordinate 14,955 of JAUZSV010442134.1, read as the reverse complement.
GGCAGGAGGAGCAATGTGGAGATGACACTGCTGTAACCAGGGTAGAGCTGGGGCCCTGGATAGGAGACACAGAGCAGAGCACACACCGAGCAAACAAACAAAACAAAATAACAGGGCTTCAGACAGGTAGGGAAACACTGGAGAGGAAACTGCTACACTAAGGGCTAAAGGAGAAGAGGAGAGGGCTAAACTAATGCTGGGTAGACACCGGAACAAAATAACAAACACTACAACAGCAAAAGGATAGCGGGAAATGTAGAGACAGGAAAACAGGGAAACTGGAGACACTAAATAGAGCAGGTAGAGAGAGAGGGTAGGTGAACTGAACGAGGCGTTGACTGGATGGGACCGAGAGCACCCAGAGAGAGAGAGAGAGAGAGAGGATGAGGAGGAGCGAGGAACAGGGAGATAGAGAGAGTGTTAGTAGGGAGAGAGAGAGAGAGAGAGAGTTAGTTCACCCGGACAGAAGAGGTTAGCGTGGGAAAAGGAAAAGTTAGTAAAGCGGACTAACAATACAAACCCAGGCAGAGTGGGCTAGGAGGGGCGAGCTAGGGTGAGACCTAACTCAACCCCAGCTGACCGAAAACCAACCACCTGGGAACACACACAATAACAAAACGCACAGCGAGAGGGTAAAGGGAAAAGGAGGGAGAGAACTACGGCTATAGACGTACAAAACACTGGAGCGACAATAAAGGGAGTGAAGATGACTCACACATGCACACACGCTTACACAAAAAGCTAAGGCTAAGGGAAAAGGGAAGAAGGGGGGAGAGAGTGAGCGGGAGCACACAGGGAAGCACACAGATTAACTCTAAATTGCACTCAGAAATAACCAACGCGCACACACTCACCCAATGGAGAAATACACTGAATAAACTGACTGAACACGTAGAAAAGGCTGTAGGAAAAGGTATCACGGAGATAAACGCTCGGTATGATGGCAAACAATCAATACTTCGCACTCGAGCAGGGAAACTGGAAGCCTGAGTGAGGCAGAACCTGGAAATCATGAGCCGCACCTGGTGATGAGGTAATCACGCGCTGATTAGAAGGCGGGACTAAGGGAGCGCGAGAGAGGGAGAGAGTCAGGAACGGGATTTCTAACATAGCCCCCCCCGAAGAGGTCGTCATTGGGGCACCACCGGGGACAACGACAGACGGCCTAGTGGGACCAACTCGGGGAGGGCAGGAGCGGGAGAAACAGCTGCGGGTGACTCTGCTCGAGGGAACAGTCTCGTTAGGAGGAGACAGGGACGGAGGCCGAGGTACGTCAGAAACCGAATGGGTCGGAGGGCGACGTGCCTCAGGGGTGGGTCGGGTACAGGGGCGACCCCTAGACCTCACTGAAACAGGATGGGAAGGACTACCTCTGTGGGAAGAGGGACGAGGTACGTCATGAACCGGATGGGACGGAGGACGACGTGCCTCGGGAGTGGGCCGGGTACGGGGACGACCCCTAGACCTACCGGGAACAGGACAGGAAGGTCTACCTCTGCGGGAAGAGGAGAGAGAGGGTCTACCTCGGCGTCGGGGAGCAGGGCATTGGGGATGAGTCAGGTGGAACTGGTCCAATAAACCCTTATCCAAAATGTCAGTCCTCTTAGTCCACGAGCGTTCCTCAGGTCCATACCCTTCCCAGTCGACTAGGTATTCTAGCCCTGTGTCAGTCCTGCGAGAGTCAAGGATCCTGTCAATGGTGTATAAGGGACAGTCGTGAGGGAGTTCTTGGGAGAGCTGCTGGTGGGGTTGGGAGTCAAGGGGCACAGGGGTAAAGGGTTTAAGGAGGGAGATGTGAAACGAGGGGGAAATTCTCAGTCGGGGAGGTAACTGGAGGGTAAAAGTAACGTCTGAGATCTGTCTGATAATGGGGAACGGTCCAATGTATTTAGCAGTGAGTTTCTTGGATCCCGGGATGCGTAGATCCTTAGTTGAGAGCCAGACCTTGTACGTGGTCTGGTCCTATCTGGTACGTGGGTCACTCACCACGCTGTCTGGAAGGCTGAGGGTAGTGCGGGCAGCTCGACGAACTTCACCCCCTTGGAGAATCGGTCCACAGTGGTGAGAATGGCGGTGTTGCCCTCGGAAGCGGGGAGGTCCGTTACGAAGTCCACTGCCACGTGACTCCAAGGGCGGTGTGGAATGTGTAACGGCTTCAGCTTGCCTGCGGGTAGCTGACGGGGCACCTTCGAGGCAGCGCAGGTGGCGCATGAGGCGATGTCCCTGCTGATTTCACCCCGCCTGGCCGGTCACCAGTACTTGTGCCTCAGCTTGCTGAAGGTGCGGTCGGCCCCTGGGTGACCCGAACTAGGGTTATTATCTGCCCACGAGATGAGCTGGTGGTTGAACTGTGGAGTTGTGAGTGATGTTCCCCACGATCTTACCATTGACTCCGGAGATCCGTTGAGGTGCCTGGAGAGGGACTGGTGCTTCTGCACCAGACGGTCCTCGATAAAGTCCCCTTCCGACCCGGAGTCAATCAGTGCCGCTGCCACACAAACATGGGACTCGTGAGACACCTGAATAAAGATACGAGATTTAGTCTTGTGGGTGGATCCGGACGAGTTTACCTTCAGCGGCTTGGGGCTAGGTGGTGAAGGCTTGGACCTCCTCCTGCTGCCTCTGCTCGCCTGGCCGGCCTGGCGGGACATTCAGGAAGCTGGTGATCAGCCTCTCCACAGTATAGGCACAGGTGGGCTCGTAGACGCTCTCTCCGCTGCTGCTTAGTCAGCCGTGTCCGACCCATCTCCATGGGTTCCTGGCTTGAGGTGGTAGAAAATGTGAGGGGCTGGCTGGAACGTGGGTGCTGGGTTGGTGATGACACGTGGAAGTCCATCTGGATGGACAGCTCAATGAGCTCCTCTAACCTCATGTTCATGGACCGGTATACCAGTTCCTTTTGTAGACTGGGGGTGAGACCGGCCTTGAACTGTGAGATGAGCGCTGTCTCATTTCAGCCACTGGGGGCCACCAATGTGCGGAATTTCAGGGAGTATTCGGCCGCACTCCGTCTCCCTTGGGTGAGGCGACGAAGCTCATCCCCTGCCGAGACGCCGTGACAAGGATGATGGAAGGTGCTTCGGAACGCCGTCAGGAATCTCTGGAGGTTGTGGACCTCGGGACCATTGGTGAGCCAGATGTCCATAGCCCAGGAAGAGGCCTCACCAGTGAGTCTGGAAATGAGGAGTGCAATGGCGTTGCGGTCCGGAGTAGGAGGTCTGCTGGCTAGGAACAGCGAGAATTTGAGGAGAAATTCCTCAAAGCAATAAGGATCCCCGGAATAGGGCGGAGGTTCCGGGATGGGGATCAATTTGGTGGGCTGAGCGATGGAGGAATCGGGGGCAGGCGCAGCACTGGCCGTAGGCGGTAGAGCTTGAATCGCCTTGCCCTGGTCGTCGATAAGCTTCATCATGCGCAGGACCATTTGTTCCGCTGTCTCCATGATGGCGAAATATTGTGTCAGAAATAGCTCTAAGGAGAGGACAGGAGACGGATATGCAGAACAATTAGGTTTTATTGATAATGACAAGCACCAGTAATGAGCCAAGAGTGTAGGGAGGCAAATGGCAGGAGGAGCAATGTAGAGATGATACTGCTGTAACCAGGGTAGAGCTGGGGCCCTGAATAGGAGACACAGAGCAGAGCACACACCGAGCAAACAAACAAAACAAAATAACAGGGGTTCAGACAGGTCGGGAAACACTGGACAGGAAACTGCTACACTAACGGCTAAAGAAGGAGAGGAGAGGGATAAACTATTGCTGGGTAGACACCGGAACAAAATAACAAACTCTACAACAGCAAATGGATAGCAGGAAACGCAGAGACAGGAAAACAAGGAAACTGGAGACACTAAATAGAGCAGGTAGAGACAGAGGGTAGGTGAACTGAACGAGGCGGCGACCGGACGGGACCGAGAGCGCCCAGAGAGAAAGAGGATGAGGGGGAGCGAGGGACAGGGAGATATAGAGAGCGTTAGTAGGGAGAGAGAGAGAAAGAGAGTTAGTTCACCCGGACAGAAGAGGTTAGCGTGGGAAAAGGAAAAGTTAGTAAAGGGGACTAACAATACGAACCCAGGCAGAGCCGCGCCGGAGGGGCGGGATAGGGTGAGACCTAACTCAACCACAGCCGACCAAACCAACCACCTAGGAACACACACAATAACAAAAAACGCTCAGAACGCACTGCAAGAGGGTAAAGGAAAAAGGAGTGAGAGAACTACGGCTATAGTGAGAGAGAACCTGGAAATCATGAGCCGCACCTGGTGAGGAGGAAATTAGGCGCTGATTAGAAGGTGGGACTAAGGGAGCGAGAGAGGGAGAGAGTCAGGAACGGGATTTCTAACATTAACAGAGCAGTTATGATATTTTTAATACTAATAACACTAATAATAGAGTATTTGTAGCCCAAAATACTGTGCATGACCATGCTTACATTTCAACAGGAGTACATATTCAAAGCTGTATTTAGTTTTAACTGCATCTTTTTAGTACAATTTCAATATGTGAAACATACACTTTCTTAACAAATCAGAAATATATTTTTTGATCACGCTAAAGATATGTATGTAACGCAATCATTAGATATCTTCAAGAGCGTATGCATAACATACCATGCTTAGATCATCATGTACAACACAACTCATATAAATGTGCCCTCAAGGGAATAGAGTATTAAGCACATACGCCACACTCAGCTCCCAAAGGGAGAAAAAAAGAGAGAATGGACAGAAAGCTGGGACAGTGATGCTGCTCACAGAGCATGTAGGTCAGATCTCATCCAGACACTCCCACATACCATATGTTCATGTTGCATTACCCATACAAGTACGCATTGCCTATAAATTGCTATATTTAGGGACTATCAACTGAATAATGTTATATCTACATTCAATTTATCAGTTTTATTCTTAGAATCCATTTTATGTGGATAATAAATATAATTTACACTCACTTATTTATTAGGTATGTCAAATCTGTCTAGGAAACTATCAGTATCAATACTAAATCAAAAAGACAATTACAAACTATACCCTGTCCAACACAAAGACCAAATTTGATGGAGAACATGTCTGACCTGCACAAATAATAGATTTTAGCTCCATAAGACACCTTTCAGATAAATTGTAATACCAACAGAGAGCCAGTGCATATTGTGTGGAATTAGTGCCCATTCCAAAGTTTAGTGGAAAGCCTTCTAAGATGACTTAAGGCTTATGTAGCATCAAAGTTGTACCCCATACTAATACCAATGTATTGAATGTTATTTTGATTGTCCACAATGTTTTGCGATATGGGCCAATACACATATAATTTATTTATGTCAAAAGCTGAAAGCTAATAGCTAAAAGGCTGTGCTTTTAACTTCCTTCAACGACAATTGTAAAACTGCTAGTTATTTGTTGGCTCAGATCCATTCATGTCACATCTTTTTTTGTTTTAAGTTTTAAAGGATTTGCCATGTGCAAACAAGTCCTACTGTGTACTGAACACCAATTATTACTCATAAATGTCACATATTTCTATGAGGAAGTGCAGACAATGGTCACTGCTGCTTCTCTTCAAACTAATTCATTTATTTGGCTTATTTAAAGTCGCTTTTAGCATCAGTGGCCATGTAAGCGACACACACAAGGTTATATCCATACACAAGTTCATCTCAACACCAATCATATACATATACACAAGTCAATGCCAATTTGGAGTAATAAATTTACCTAATACGCATGTCTTTGAACTGTGGGAGGAAACCGGAGTACCCAGAGTAAACCCACGCACACACGGGGAGGACATGCAGACTCCACACAGAAAGGACATAGGTCTTTCCACCCTGGGATTGAACCCGGGACCTTCTTATTGTGAGGCAGCGGTGCTACCCACCGAGCCACCGTGCTGCCCACCGGTCATAATAATAATTTAAAAAAAAAAAGACATGACATATGATATTAACCAATAAAATATGCATAAAAAGCAAACATTGTTTTGATATATAGTTTGTGTTGATGGTGAAATCAAACAGAGCATAACATCTTCATATGGGGCAGTTCTGTAGGGTTGGGTGGAGAGTTAGGGCAGTGCCTCTGTGACCACAAGCTAAGCCCCCACAACCCAACTAAATGTAGAATAAGTTAGTTAATTAATAATTAATGAAAACACTGCACTTCTGGCCTAACATAGCCAATGGCCCCAGTTTTCCCCCCTCAACATTTCAGATAATCTAGAACTGCCACTGCTTTTGTTAAAGATTGTTTTACACACACATCACAATAAAATGGGGCATCTGAATTGGCCCAGTAAACTGCCCAATACTGAGGTTTATTAAAGCACTTTTTGAAAGAAGCTGGCAATTTGGCAGACCCTCATCAGCTCGGGATCCTGGCCCATTCTCTGTCTGCCCTGTTACAAGGCTTACCTTAAACGCCCGGGTGCGCTCGCGGCTCGCCCTAGCAGCCGTTGCAGAGCGTCCAGTGACGCCGTTTATATCCGGTGTTTAATTGATGACGTAATATCAAACACCTGGGGGGTCTACTATAAAAGTCCGTCCCTCAGCCTTGTTCAATGCCACGTCGTCAACGAACATACGGTCCCTCGCTCGCGTCACAGTTTATTATGTAAAATATAGATTGTGACATCCCGGGGCGTATAGAGAGGACAGATGTGTACGGGGGAAACCCCTTAGGTATCTAGCACGTTAGGGATAGATTCAGGGTTTCCCTTCCCGTCCTCACTCGGCTCCCATTGAGCCTCACTCCAGCCGGCTGCGCGCTCCTTTTGAGATGCTCCTTGGCTTGACTTCCTCGTGCGCTACTGCACGCTCGAGCTCACACTCGCCCTCTGGTGTCCCAAACCGGCGCCCGTTCATGCTTACCACACGTCTGTCCTCTGCCGGATCGGCGCACATTGTCGCCGATTTGCGTTCGTGTCAGCTGTGGGTGCCGTTACCATTTAGGATGCATCACAGCTGCGTGAATTTCCCCGTTTTTTGTTTTTGTAATTTGGAGAGACTTTTGCACTGCCTCTTTAGTTGTTTTCCCATTATTATTATCATGGGGTCATGGGGTTCCTTCCTTCTCGCATCCTTGGGTCCTAAAACACCTATAACTCGAATCATAACATTCCCTCCATGTGCCAGAGGTTTGGTATTTTCCCTGCACCAGACCTTAAGCGTACATTCTCTGTGCCAAAAACCCCCAACATGCCATTGGCTGTATTCAAACTGGAAACGCTTAGCATTAAGAGATAGCGCTCTACCACTGAGCTTGAACCTGGTGCACAAAGAAATAACACAGAAGGTCTGGTGCAGGAAAGTGGCTAAATGTCTGGTGCTTGCAGGACATAAGGATATCTCCCTGCCAGGGGGCCCTGGTTTGTGTCACATGACACTGACCAGGGGTTCAAATCTACTACAGCCGAATATGTCAATGTCTAAATGAAGTGAAATGAGCATTATAGAGTGGAAACTTGGTTTTATGTTGCTCTAGTTATCATACAGTTTGGTTATTGTTTACTTTTTCTGTTAAATTGGGATGTTCCAGTTGTCATTCCTCTGCCTGGTTTTCGTCGGCATGCCCATGTGACGCCACCCTGTTCGTCACGCACCCACTCTAAAGGCTAGTAATATGTGCACTGTCTCTTTAAGAGACCTTAAAGGGCGCCTGCAGGGGCATTGTTACACTGTGTGGTGCCAGAGCGCCTTGTGGTGAACTCGACAAGACAGTATTACTGGACCCAGTTCATTTACTTTATTTATCCCTTTTACTTCTGCAAGTAATGCCTCCAAGAATGGCTTCGAGCTTTGCACTTTACCCTGAAACATTTCCATTGTTTTTCCAGTGTTTTTTAGTTTGTTTATTGAGTGCGAGTGCTGTGCTGTGCAAGTGAGTGATTACTGTGTAACGCTGTTTGTATTCATTTCTTATTGTTTTCTCTATGTATAACTATAGTTATTTCTTACTAAATGTATTTTTAAAATAAAGTACTTCACCTTATTGGCAACACCTGCTGCTCAATAGTTGCTGATGCTAACAGGTTGCTCAGTATTCAGTCTGTTCCTACTGATGCCGTATGTTTAATAAAACTTTGTTAAAACAACTATCTGCACCTGTATTATTACAGCTAAAGTAGCTGGCAAGGGTTAATAGATTACTACCTATAAATAAATATAACTTATTAGCCCATGGGCATATAAAAACATGGTCAATCACCGTGGTTAGAAACGTTATGGAACATTTTTACATTACCAACGGTCAATTTTATTTATCAGTGCATTCTGTGCAACTCTGTGAAGATCCATGTTGCAACTGCAATACAATTTTGTACATATATGCAGTGTAGACAAATTTATCTAAGTGTCTTTGTTGGAGATAACTGGGTAATTTGCACGCTAAGGGTTTATTCAGGGCAAGATGGCTGTCAGGCTGAAAGTGCTGGTCACTTGAAACAATGCTCCTGGTTCATTCCGCTCCGATCGAACCCCGGTCCCCCAAGCTCTTCCCTATGAACGTTCCTATCCTCCAAATGTTCACAATGACCTATTCTTGCAAATTAAACTAAAAAACAAGGCGCACAAAGACAGATATTATGCAGTTCAATAAGGACTTAGGCATGATTTTATCACCGACACTTGAGGTAAGGCTACAAGGGGTCATAAATGTTCATATGTCTACACATTCACTTTAGCAAAAGTTTATTGTGGCTCATTGACTGCTGAATATATCAGCAGATGGTAATAATACAAAAATATATATATTTTTAGAGGGTTAATTCAAATAACTGACATTTTATTTAGGTTGTTATATAATAAGACATTAAAAAAAATTTGCATATGTATGAAATCTCATACACAAACGACTACATTACTGTCTACACCGTCTGTCACGAAGTTCGCAAATGACACACTTTCATGGTCTTTGCTAAGATTGTGGTGAATCTGCTTGTAGGTGTGAGGTTGAACAGTTGGTGATTTGGTGCCTTGGTGTCTTCCTCATTTGTCAGCCATATCTTGCATACAAACTGTCATCACTGTGGAGTCCTTCAAGTTCAAATGGACCTCTTTCATAAAGCACCTGGAGTTAAAACAGAAACTTCCAGCCCATTGTTGTAGGAGCCCAGCAGAGGATGTACTTCCTTAGAAAGTTAAGGAAGTTTGGCCTGCCACAGGACCTGCTGGAAAAGTTTTACAAAGTGGCAATAGTCTATATTCAACAAATTACAACCAGAATCAATTCTATAGAAAGGCAATTGGTGTTAAATGTATCACTCTTTCTAAACTGTACAACTTCAGCATCATGAACAGGGTAGATAAAATCTGTGGACACCCTTCTCATATTAACCTTAATCCTACAATCTGTTCCCGTGACTTCCTTCATTCAGGCACATTGCATGTTTAAAGGTGGTAGTAAACTCATACTCCTGCAAATGGCTTTGCTTGACGACCGATCAGGCTGTAAATACTTGCAGGTTGTGTCATTTCAACCGAAAATTGATTCAGGATTCATGATTTAGTACATAGTGATTCAGTGATTTAATCTCACAATAGCTCTTGCTCAGTGAAGATCTCCACTGTTTCTAGTGTTTTCATTTATTTTTACATGTACAATGCTATGTAATTAGCTATGCTAGTGCCGATGAGTTTACAAACAGACTGTTTTCACTTTCAATCCATTACTCACTAAATGAGACTTTTTAACGCTTAAATTAATATTGATTTGTGTTAAATTAAGCCTATTAATGCATTTATTGCCTAATACGGGATCTCAAATGGATTAATTCAATTAACAAAATACAAAAACATTGTGGTAAATAGTTGTCTGGTACTTGTCATTTTTGGCCTCAACAATTCAATTCAATTCAATTCAAGTTTATTTATATAGCGCCTTTTACAATGGAGCATTGTCTTAAAGCAGCTTCATATTACACTTTCTTAGAAGGCTAATCCCAAATTGAGCAAGCCTAGGGTGACAGTGGCAAGGAAAAACTCCCTAAAATGGCAGGAAGAAACCTTGGGAGGACCAAGACTCAACAGGGAACACATCCTCCATGGGTGGCCTAGATGCTAACAAGCCTTCTGGTGTTTGGACTAAAACTGTCTATGTTTCTGCAATTGTGGTGTAGTTCTGTAAAGGTAATGTTTTGGGAAACCTAAAACAAATTTTAAATACTTAGGAATAGTGTTTGTGTACAGTAAGTACTTACAGTAGCATTTACTCTTTTTATTTAATTATATTTTACTTTTATGTGCCATATACACTATTTTAGATTGACATCCTTGGGCCATTCTTAATGTAACAGGACACACACACATCTCATATATCTTCACAGATGCGTTTGGAGAATGCTGAATCAATACAAGGTTTAGATGGTTAGCCATAAGGGAAACATGATCTCAATTGAAATTAAATCAGACCATTTAAAATGATTAACAAGACACATAAATATCCTCTCAAAACACCTCTTATCGATTCTCACGGCCAATCTAGACTCTTCAAGCATAGCTTAAGAGCCTGGCGTTTAAACACAACATGCACTGCCCAGGGCAGAAAGGCATATGTTGGTAATAACAGCAATCCATCATATAGCCGTGGAGCCCTTAGGTCTACTTAGAATCATTAAAAACATTGTGGATAATTTTCCAGGTTTAAACACAGCCATCTGAAATGACAGCTTAAAGACGACGTGAAACAGAATAATTGACATACAAAATGCACAAAACGTTTTTGCACGTTCTTTGTTTCGCATGGTTGTATCGCAATCATCGACAGCATTTTATGTGGGCAGATTTCGAAGTGAGCCAGTTCAGCTCCCAGCAGAGAGTTGAATGTGTGTGTGAGTGCATACGCTAGGAGCCTCAGACAGTAAAGCCTCTGTGTCAGCTTGGGAAGCAGCACTCATGTCTGCAGGCAAAGGGAAAGAAAGAAAAACTATTTTTGCACTGTTTTATCATGCTCCATCTCAATCACATGACACACTGCGACCCCACGGCAAGTGTGTATGCAAGATGCGATGGTGTGTATTATTTGTAGGCTGACTGCCGGTCAGCAATTCTTAGTTAATGCAATAAATGAATGCTATTTACCTCGGCTTTAAGCAACTGCATCAAATCTAAACTGATCAAATTTTACTGCTATCCAGCCTCGTACCCAACCAACATTCCCTCTGGTGTGGCCTTAAAACAGCACTACGTCTGATAAACTGGGCTGCCTCTTTTTAGGCCAGTTCATGTGATTTTGTGAACATAGCCCAAAGCTAGCTTTGTCCCTTCTCCCTGATCCACAGTGCATGAAGACACCCTATTGTTCACATCTGCTGTTTAAATTTTGTTTCTGTGTGGCCATGTATTCACCTCTGTGTGAGGGCCGAATGTTACTTTAATTATAATGCTCACAAAAATCAGGGGAAATCTCGAAATTAAATATCCCTATTTTTATAATAAAATCATCAAATTCTACTCTTATTCTACTTTAATGTACAATTAGGGTTGGGAGCCTCATCTAAGAGACTCATATATCTTAAATATACACTTTCTGTACCCGTTATTAGGTACATTCGGACAAGTGATATTTAATGCAAATATCTATTTATCTAATCACACAACAGTAACTCAATAATTCAAGTATGTGGAGTTGGTAAAAACTACATACTGAACATCAGAATGGCAAAGAAAGGTGATTTCGGTGACTTTGAACATGACATTGTTGGTGTATTGGTGTTGGTGTTGGTGTGCTGAGTATTGCCAAAAATGCTGATCTATAGGGATTTTCATGCAAAGGTTCACAGAGTACAGAGAGGTCAGAAAAAGAGAAAATATCCAGTTTGGTGCTAGATGTCTGAGGAGAATGGTCACACTAATTCAAGTGATAGAAAGGCTACAGTAATTGCAAACGAGAGATACGGAAAGAACAACTCTGAATGTATATTACCTCAAACCTTGAAGCAAATGGGCTACAGCATCAGAAGACCACACGGGCTGCCACTTCTATATCCCAAGATCAAACAACTGAGGCTACAATTCAAATTGGCTTACCAAATTAGGACAATAGAGGGTTGGAAAAACATTGCTTGGTCTGATAAGAATTTGGCATAAACGACATGTCGAGGATCTGCCCTCCCTTCGATCAACAGTTCAATGGTCCAGACTGTTTTGGGTTGTATATTGGTATGGGGATATTTTCTTGGCACATTTTGGGGCCACTTAATCCCAGTTTAGCACTGTCAAATATCACATTCTACCTGAGTATTGTTACTAACCATCCGTTACCTTTTTATTACCTGTATATTGTTGTGTATAGTGTCTTTTGTTTCTGTATTTATTGTTTATTGTCCTGTATTGCACATGCTGCACACATGCACTTTATGTTGTGAAGTTTATTGTTTTATGTAGCACCATGGTCCTGGAGGACCGTTGTTTCCTTTCACTGTATACTGTACACCACTGTATATGGTTAAAATGACAGTAAAACCACTTGAACTTGAACTTGAACCTGTGTGTTACGTTACGTTAAGTGGCCTAGTGGATAAAGTACTGGATTATGCACCAGAAAGTTAAGGGTTAAATCCCAACACTGGCACGCTACCACAGTTGAGTCCCTGAGCAAGGCCCTGAACCCACATTTGCTTAGATTATAAGAGTGTATTAATTAAACGTAACTCTGGATAAGGGCGTCTGGTAAATGACATAAATGGAAACACTTTATTGTCACCATATATCAACTTTTGATAGGTACTTCCAGCAGGATAACAGACTACTAACTACTTCCTCACAAAACTAACAATCTCAAACGGCCCCCACAGTTGATTTAATTCCAATACAGCAAAAACCAAATTAATGATCACATTACCATTACCCTCACTAGGAAAAGCGGATGGTTTGAAAAGAAGGATAATCAATGTTGAAGTTATCTTGAAGTTATGATTATGTATTATTTTACTGCATTAACAGAATTCAGTGTGAGTGCATCATATATTAAGTCAGTGTGTGTGTGTGTGTGTGTGTGTGTGTGAGAGAGAGAGCGAGAGAGACTCTTTTCTGAAATTACATTGGACTTGAAAAGCTATGTTAGAGTGCAAGGAATAGATGATAAACAAGATCAGCTAGGTGTTGACATGCTCTTTCAGCTGGACTTGCTTGATCGCATTTCAAAGGGACCCATGTACTACTGCACAAATATTTAAAAAGGGTGGCAGTTGCGGTTTTAGTGAGACCACAACAACAGTGTTTGATTAAGGCATAATATAAACAGTCGCCTACAGATTAGCTTAATCAAATATGCACTACAGAATGTGAGCAAATGTTTATAAAAAATTCGGAGAGACCTGAGCTTCATATTATTTCAAAACAACTGCAAAGTGCTTAAGGTAACTGTGTTTTGAGTTTGTAATTTTTCTTAAAACTTTTTAAAACTTAAAATCCTGAAAGCATTAGACCGTTATTAAAAATTCAACAGTGTTCAAAGTAAGTCCCTATGCAACTTGAATGAACATTTTTGATGTGCTCCAGTAGCTTTGAGAAATTCACTCGTAGGAGCATCTGTAATCTTTAAATCAGTCATTAGCCACTTGCATTGATTGCAGGATGTCGCTGAACTCAAAATACTCTTAACAAACTGGAGGAAGGATGCATGGTCTAATTACTTTTACTTGGACTCAAACAAGAGTAATTAGTAATACAGTAATAGGGTGAGCGCAAATACAATCAGAGAAACCATGACAATAAGAGGCAGGAATATAAAGTGCTGTGCAAAAGTGTAAGGCCACCATTCCATTAAACACGGCATTGTTTTAGCAATAGCATAATGTTCATATATAATTATTTCTCAGTGTTTCAGTTATCGTACAACCAGAAAATACAAAAGATTTGTGCACCACATTTAAAAATGTCAAAGAAAATCTGATAAAACATCATCTATAAGCTACAAGTTTTTAGTGTGACCTCCCTCCATTCCTGAGCATCTGGCAGTGGGATTGTGATGCCAAATTGTCTTTTTGTCCAAAGAAGCTTGTTTAGGAATGGTCTTTTTGGAAGGGTAGCAGCCAAGAACACTACTTTGTTTAAAGGGAAACAGGGTGAAAAATCAAAGATATGCTAAAGTTCACAAACATTGGAATAAAGGTCAGTGGAAAAAGTGTTATGGAGTGACAAAGCCATGTTTGACATTTTTGGGTCCAATCATTGACAATATGTTATTGTAGGTCATTGTAGTGTTGCTAAAACAACAAATCTAATGATGCCCCAAGACTGGTGCACAGTACTATATACAGTGTATTTGGCCCAATTGTGTGATAACATGTTCCAGATATAAAGGTATCATTTAATGCTTTTAATATGTTTAATATATGATGCTAGGTGACGCCAATAGTTTAGCCATGTTACTGCCACAGATCCTAATTTGAACTGATAAACTAAGTTGGAAATGTGATCCACTTTTATAATAACAGTCCCAATACAATAGATCAAGAATGAATGTAATTAAAACAGAGACTAATAACGAGTCAGGGTATGGTGCTAATAAAAGTCCGGTCATATAATATCTTTTATACAGAACATAAGAGCCAATAAGAAAAAAAGTCTATGCAAAGCCTCCAAATGTATATATTGCATGTCTGTATATATTAAGTCAAGCGTAATCTAAACAAGATCAGTTGGGTTACAAACACTGTTCAGTGAAAAGCGGTTTTAGTGTACACTAGGAAAAAGTGTCTTTGTACCTCAAACAGGACTCTGGGTGTAACTAGCACATAATGCAACTGCCTGTACAAGGAGGTTATTGGAAAAAACATTTTAAGGATGGATGAGACAAAATAGAGCTTTTTGGTTGAAAAATTATGTCTAGAGAAAGGTGAACACTGCATTTCAGCGTAAGAACCTTATGCTATCTGTAAAACATGGTAGTGGAAATATCATGGTTTGGGTCTGTTTTGCTGCATCTGGCTCGGGAAGACTTGCCATAACTAATAGTAC
>JAUZSV010442023.1:0-17434 GCA_034780495.1 Parotocinclus cesarpintoi | reverse complement strand
GAACTTGTTTTTTTACAGTATTATGCTTCGCATGCTGAGTACCTATACATTGTGTTGTAGATCGTTTAGAAAAACTTAGTTGGTAAGTAACAGTAGTTCTTGTTTGTACGTTCGCTATACGTGTAAATGGCACAATAAAGGTTTAATAAACATTTATTATGTTACATAGCACGTCCCATCTTGTAACATAGAGCATGTTCGTTTAATCATTTCGACCAGCCGGTTATTAGGACCAAAACAATCGCGTCCCAATGTGGTCCCATTAACCGGAATCGACTGTACATTGTTTTGTCTGCATGGATCTTTTAAAACAAAAGTACACATGTAGATAAGCAATAATAATAACTCACATACTGCTTATGTGTACCTTGTATGGCTTGTATCTGGCCCAGCATCAGGAACAAGGTTCTGCAGTCATGTAGAGTCATCTTACACTATTTAAAGCATCAATTAGGACTAAGATAACCACATACTTTATATGTCAATTTCCATAGTCAATTAAATAAATGATCCATTTCAGCAGACTTTTGGAACTCTGCCTGTGTGGGTCTTTCTTTGAATCACACCTGTACTGCAGCCAGAATAAATCCTTCAGTCAGTAGCTTAAAAAACTCATTTTTTGGATTGTTTCCTATAATTCAGAGCTGTCTAGCTGACATTCACTCCACACACACATGACCTCAGATTCAGGTCCTGCATAAACGACTGGCCTTATCAATATTTCAGAGTGCTTCGGCTCATAAAATATGGATGCTAATTGAATTAGTGTGCATGTGCTTTCACTGGAAATTGATGAGGGAAATAACGAGGGGATTTGCACTGATGGGAGAATCAAATCCAGCTTCATTGGCTTACACACACACACACACACACACGCAGGTAGTCACATATAGCTACATGGTGCCATATATAATGCAGACTGGGTTTGGTTGTCACACTTTATGAAGTTTTATTTCCAGACTAACTACCTTTATCTATATATCTATCTGTCTATCTGTTTGTCTGTATTATAATTCCTAATTTCCTGTCTAATTAATGTAGACTGCACCTAAGCTCTTGCAAGCATATATGGGGGCACTTAAAGACAGAGAAAACCAAGCATTCAGTAACATCACATATATTGTGAAATAATCCTGGGATATTAGGGATTATTAGATTTTTCAGTATTGTTGAAGTGTTGTAGTACTCGAGTCCAGCATGAGTGATCTCGGTTTCTGACCTCTTATTGGTGACAGCCTTGGTCTTGGGGTAAGGTGCACCAGGAATCCAATAGATCTGTCTAAGGTTAAGTTAACTATATATTTTTTGCTATTGCTTTTGGATATCAACAATTCATTCAATGGCTGACAGAGAAAAAACAATTTACATTTTTACAATTATATATTTTTTCGCTTTATAAATTGCAAGTATGCATTTTCACCTGCTCACTTTACTCAGTTAGTATAGATTAGGAGAGTTTTTGCTTGCTTTGGCAAATTAAAGTGTTATTATTACGTTTTTTTTACTTTTTAATAATAATAATTGGGTCGAATTGTAAGTTTGAGAGAAGAAAGGAAACAATATTATTATTATTATTATTTGCTGTTAGAAGTTACATTGCATTGTATTCATGCTATAAATGTGAACTGTGGTAGCCTAACGGTTAACGCGCTGGACTATGGATCATAAGTGCCAGATTTCAAATCTCATCTCTGCCCAGCTACCGCTGTTGGGTCCTTGAGCAAGGCCAGAATTACTTGAATTGTAAGACTGTATCGGTTGAAAGTCCCTATATATAAGTTCCAAAGTTTAAGTTTATCTGCTAAAATGAAGTAAATGTCACATGTTTAATGTGAGTTAAAAACACCCCAAGGTCATAAACTGCACTTAGGGGATTTTTTGTGATTTATTTTGTGTGGATTTTTTCTGTAGTGAAAGTAGAACTGCTATTTTTTTGAGTAATACTACTGTTTCCTCCAGTGCTGCTTAATCTGGGTAATTTTTATCTCAAACAGAAAACAGCCTCAATCAGTCAAATCACTGTGGCATTTTGTTTAAACAGAAAACACAATATAAATTTTCACCTTGTAATTTCCATCACTTTGTTTTATGGACTGTTGTGATAAGCTGTCAACAGCCATGGGTTTATGATGCTCGTTTTAAGGGGCTCTCAGGACACACACTCTGTAGTCCCTGTACAGAGGTTTTTATCAAACTCTCACCGACATCCACGGGGCACACGACCATGAACAGGGCACCTGTAAACCACAGGGCTGAATAGATGTCTCTGTTACAGATTCAACCTTCCTTCCCTCAGACACAGCCAATGTCTAAATGTGTCACCTGACCCAAACTTTAATTTTGTAACCAAGTTTAATTTTGTAACCAAATGAATAAGCAATAAATATAAATATACATTCAGCAGAAACCGTACTCTGAATTTAGAATATTCCCAACCAAGTGTTGTGCATTAGGAAGTCAGCAGTGCGTGATATGGGGAGCCATGTGGTGGCAGTGATGAGCGCTGGGAAGTGTAGTAAGAAAAAGCCGCGGTTGCCCAATAACTGCTTTGTTTTTCACGTACATACCATTATTCGATTAAATAAATAAAATATGCAGTACTTATTTATAAAATAAGCTTTATGTTAACTTTTGTTAATACTTAACTGTAGTTTATTGTAAGTGTTTTAATAATGTTTAAATGTACGTTTTGTCTTGATACTTTTCTGTGTTCAGTAGGGAGTCACATGGTGGGAGTGATGTTCAGTAAGGAGTCACAGGGTGGGAGTGATGTTCAGTAGAGAGTCACATGGTGTGAGTGATGTTTAGTAGAGAGTCACATGGTGAGAGTGATGTTCACTCGTTATGATATGATATCTACATTAATAATTACACTCCTCGTTTTACAATAAATTCAACTTTTGATGATGTATGCCCATCATAAATCAGGGACTACCTCTAGTGACAATGTAAGACAAGTCCCATTGCTTGTAAATATTCAGACTTTTGACTCCAATCACTCACATTACAAATGTTATGGAAGTGACATAATTGCATTTTTTATGACTATTTTACCAACATCATCCATTATAACACTACTCTTTATTTTCCCTTTTCTCATTCCCTTTTTCTGTAGCGCTCGCCTAAGGCTCTCTCCTGTCCTTCTCACTTCCTCTCTCTCTCTTACCCAATTACGTGAGATGCAGTTTTCTTCTAATGAGCAGCCTGGGTCACGAGGGTGCATTTCTATTTACTCTCAAGTGATGAGACCTTCATAAGAACACTGCGATCCAGCCAAACAACTACTCTTGATTCTTCCACACCCACTGCATCTTGTTTTGTCTCTCTGCGACTGTACTCTTGCGTCTCCTGCTCCCCCTTCCAATTTTAATCCAATTCAGTCGAATTCAGAATACAGTCATGCCTATGAAGCCATGAGACCGCCAAAAGCTAAATGCTGTATAATGTTAACAGTGCAGCGTTGCTCGAGCATAGAGAAGTGTTTTATAATTCACTCTGTCCCCAGGATGTATTTCTGCAGTAGTGCTGCTAGCTGAACTTCTGCCTTCTGGGCTGCTCTCCTGTTTCTTAAAGCTCAGAGTTGAATGTATTCTTATTATTCTAATGAAATTACATTTAGGCTCCTCCGGTCCCACACATGCCTACGTGACTGCTTTCCAATACTTTGACCTCCTGATGGGGCAATCTTGGGTTCCTATGTGCCTAACCAAACCCCACTAGTTTCTTTCTATATTACTTTTTCTGTTGAACACATACATTGATTTTTTATGTTAAAATAAGAATGTTCTAGTAAAATCTAAGCACCAGAAAGACATAAATGAGCCATAACCACAATGTAAATTGCTCTCACTGACATCATTTTGTTTTGCAAATGCTGTAGTTAATCACACAACTGGACGTGTTTGTGATGTATTGGCACTAAAGCTCTGTAAAATAGCTTTGTAAAAAGCCCTGTGGAAACCATGGGGCAGGAGTAAAGCGGATGCATGGTCAGTAAGTCTTTATTGGCTGTAGTTTAATAAAGTTTTTTTTCTTTATGTTTTAACCTTGCTTTTCTTGACCGCCTTGTCACAACAGACAGGATTCCAGTCCTACACAGGGCCGTCTTTGCTCACTGTACCTTGGTAATTTTACCATGTTAATCTCTTTTTTCCTCGATCATGTGACTCGGGACATCTCTGCAACAGAGGCTTAACAACGTGCCTGGCACATGTCAGCTTTTCCAGGCTGTTTTTTTTAACTCCTTATTTTTAATATTTACTACTTCTTATGGGAAAATCCTTAACTGGTAGCTACCTTTAAAACCCTGCTTTTAACGATGTCAGAATAATATAGTGGCACAGGGCACTTTCTGATTGGTCCTCCTGTCTGCCTATTATCTGGGACAGGCTTCATCTTTTCAGAGTAGTGTCCTTTTATGTACCACCGAGTGCATGTAGACATTCTCTCCACATTAAATTATAACAACGATCACCTCCTACTTTCACTACTGACTAAAATGAAGTAGGACGATGTAGATAGAGTTTCTGTTATTATCCTGATCTGCATTCGTTATAGCTGGTTGTTGATTTGATAACAGGTTAGGGGGGGGGGATTAATAAACTCCATACATTATAGCAGGAATTTGTATAGCAGGAGTTCAGGTTTAGGGGGATTCGACTCTATAATAAGACAGGATATTGACAAAATACTGATTTTATATCTGTGTATTGCTTTCTCTCTATTAGTTGATGTTAAATTAATCAGAAATTTAATAAACAAATAGCGTGTGGCTTGTGTACTTACATGCACACTTCAGTGTTTTGGCTCCTTAATGAGTCTCTCCATGTGCACACTCAGCAGTAATCATGCACCCAAATCAATGGTAACACACTCTTTATACAGTCTGAGCACACAAATCAAGTGTGTGTGCTGTAACACATTGTACCAGCAATTCTGATTTAGATGGAATTCATGTTTCTATGTTTGTGTTTGTGTTTGTCTGTGTGTGTGTGTGTGTGTGTGTGTGTGTGTGTGCACGTGTGTGCCTGCAGGTATGCGGATCCTGGTGAACCTGCTGCTGGACACTCTGCCCATGTTAGGTAATGTGCTGCTGCTTTGCTTCTTTGTCTTCTTTATCTTCGGCATCATTGGGGTGCAATTGTGGGCGGGGCTACTGCGCAACCGCTGCTACCCTGAGGAGAATTTCACCCTGTGAGTATGAGACAGCAAATCAAGCAAATAATGGACAGAAAACTAAACACAAGCAAGAACTCAAAATCAAGGATTTGTAAGTGTCGGCTGAGGAACCTCTTTAAGTGTCCTTTTTATAAATATAACACATTCAAGGTGGGTGATATTTTGTTAAGATCAGGGTGCTTTTAGTACTTAGAGGGGCACAGTCAGTCACATGGGCATAACAGAAATAAGCACATGAGCTCTTCAGTTTGTAGGCACTAATATTTAGATTCGAAAATAAAATTTAGAAAAGCGCCTATGTTTTTATGTTGTTTTTAGCATATTTTGACCATTGCAGAATAATTAAAATATATTTAAGTGCCTTCTAGTACAATTTTGAAGGCTTTTCAAAATTCCTGTAGTTTATGGACTGTCTCAGTAAAAAGCTTCAAGATTTGGGTATGTCATTTTAGGCGAAAACGGAAAAAACGGCTGGAATGGCAAGAGGTTAAATACATTACAGTGATTTAATACATGAATTAGCCGTTACTCTGCAATACTCTGAAATGAAGAACAAATTAACACTAAATTATTGTTTTTAATTGCATTCATTTTGTTTAGGTTTACCTAACTTATTTACACCTTTACTAGTTTTATGAATGCCTCAGCTTTTGTGTTTATCTTCACCTTGCTTGATGACTTTCTTTTAAATATTTTTGCATGTCCATTACTAGTAAAAAAAAAAAAAAAAAAGAAAAAAAAAGACTGAAAGCGTTAGCTTCTCAAGCTTTTGGAAAGATGCTGGGTCATTAGGGGAAATGTATTGCTTGTAGTGAATTTGCATGTTGTGTCCTGCTCAGTCATTCGGGATAAAACCGACGATGTGAGGGTCTGATGATGCCCCTGGCTAAAATCGAAATACAATTTAATAACATTGTAACATGTATAGTCGGTTTTTGGGGTGACCATCCTCAGATCCCTCACTGGTAGGACTTGGCACACCCTACAAACCATGGCATTTTGTAGACATTCCTACACACTCAGCTCACCCTTATGATTTGTCGCTCAGAGAAACTGGGAATTTCTACAACGTTTAACCCTCTGACTACAAGAATCACTTAACTTCTATTATTTTCTAGTACTTCACCTAACAATATATCTTAGTTTATTCCATTTATCTGTGAGTGGACATAATGTTCTGGCTGTTCAGTGTGGGTGTGCTAAAACCCAGTCCTTGAGCCACATTTGATGGTGATGCCACCCTAGAGTGTCCTAAATACAGACACATTGTCTTTTATTTACCCTCTATTTATAAACAGCACCGCTTTACTCTATGCTAATGAGATTCCGCCCAGTCGATGAAGGCAGTTGATTAAAACTGTTCGACGTTCATATTTATGAGAGTGTGACCATGGGGTTACCGTGCCAACAGCCTTGTTCTGCTGGGAGATTGGACCCGAAAGCACTGGCCTGATGTTATCTGTGTATAGAACAGTATACAGCTATAATGATGCTCTGTTTGATCCAGGTGAATTAATCTGTGATTCGCTTTGGTTATTCTTTTTCATGTTGTACTTCTCTCTTTGGCTAGCTCATTTTTTACTCGCTTCAGTGCTGTACGACCTTATCATGAGCTATCTTTTTCCTATTCAGCTGTGCACACACTCTCACACACAGTTACTGTCAGTCGCCGTGACAGGTTAATTATCTCTCTGTGTTCTGGTGTGGAGAGCGCAGTCGAGGTTTGGGGGTTTGGTGGAGGTTTGAAGGATGTCACATTGGGTTCTGATACAGTCTGCTATAACCATTAGCTTAATGAATAGAACTGGTTAAACTGTTATTATTACAGCTATGGCTTTCATTTCATTGAACTATTATTACGACCTTATTTGCCTACATACATTAGTTTAATTCTTACAATTCACAATTAAGCCACTCAATGAGGATCGTTCCCTTTTTGAGTCTTGGTCCTCCCGAGTTTTCTTCCTTACAATGTTTAGGGAGTTTTTCCTTTCCACTGTCGCCCTGGGCTTGCTCATTTTAGGATTTGCCTCACCAGAGAATCTAAGACAAAGATCCATTGTTAAAAGCGCTATAGAAATAAATCTGATTTGACTTGATTGCTTTTCCTTACTCATGCTTCTGATCATACTCAGATCTTGTTTTTCATCCTTGGTCTTTTTCTTTGTCCTTTTTATCCTATAATCTCTCAGTCCCTCTGGAGTTACTCTCCCTACCCCTTAATACCGGCCGGAGGAGGAGGATGAGCGACCCTTCATCTGTTCTATGGCACAGGATAATGGTATCATGTCTTGTTCAGACGTTCCCCAACTAAGGGAAGGAGGGACAGAGTGCTGTTTGGATAAAGAGGATGCAGTCCCGGGTATGGGCACCGAGCCTTTCACAAACACCAGCTCCATGGGGTTGTGTGTCAACTGGAATAAGTACTATACCCGTTGTTTGACTGGAAGCAGCAACCCTCACAAAGGCGCCATTAATTTCGATAATATCGGCTACGCATGGATCGTCATATTTCAGGTGAGAGGAAGGAGATCTCTGGATGGATAGATCAACAAAAGAGCCTTTGAATGAATTATTAAATAATACTTCCTTTTGTGATTAGCATGAGATCAACCTAATTTAAATTATGTATTTAAAATTCTAAAACAATGTTTTCTTGTGATTAAATTATTAAATTGTTATGTGTTGTGTTCAATTGTGCACAGGTGATCACTCTAGAGGGCTGGGTGGAGATCATGTACTATGTGATGGATGCACATTCATTCTACAACTTCATCTACTTCATCTTGCTCATCATCGTAAGTTTGTCTTGCTGTTTCCTGTGTCTAGGTGCTGATTTGGGACAGGACAGGATATGAATGTGTGTATGTGTGTGTGTGTGTGTGTGTGTGTGTGTTTATAGCAGATCTAAATCTCTGTGCTGTCTGTATTAGTAAATAGTGACTGAACATGCTAAGTGAATAATTATGTGTGGGAAAGCTAGTGATGATAAAAGTTCTGTTGTTTGCATGCATTAGGTTTGTAACAGGCCTGAATCAGTAAAAGAGCACAGCTGGTTCTTGGTGTTGCTTGTTTAATGTAAAAAAAATCTAAACAAAAAGTTACAGCAAAAGAAAAAAAACATGAAAAATGAAGATATTAAGAAAGAGAAATTGAGAGGGATGGAGGAAAAAGCAAAAGGGTAAATACAAAAAAGAAAGTATGAAAGAAACAAAATAAATTGTGTGTGTTCCAAGAAATAAAGGCAAGAAAGAAGGCAAGAAGGAAAGATTAATACAAAGGAAAGAAAGGGGGAAAAGAAAGAGTAAACAGATTTGAAAGAAAGAGATGAAAAATGGGAGGAAGAAAATTACATAAATAATGAATTAAAGAGTACTTAAAAGAAAGTAGGAGAACATGCCAAAGGAAAACACAGAAAACAAAAAGTAAGACAAAAGGGAGAAAGAAATAGATGACAAAGAAGGGAAATGCAAAAGAAGAAGAAGAGACACAAATATAAACCAGAAAGAATCTAACAAAAGCGAGCAAGCAAACTGGTATGAAGAGTTACAAATAAGGAGCAAACAATAAGAAAGAAGGGAACAAAGTTGATTAGGAATAAAGAAAAGTGTTGAATAAAAATAATGAAATATAAGGACAAAGGCAGAACGAAAAAGAGTAGAATAGCATGGTCTAAGAAGAAAAAGGTTTAGAAAGGAAAGGAAAGGAATATGAGAAAAAAAAGAGTACAAACACAAAAGAAAGAAAAAATAAAAATAAATGTAAAAGATTGAGCTTACATAATGGGACCAAAAAGGAAGGAAAGAAAGATTGATATATATAGACAAGCAGGCAACAAGGTAAGCAAGAATCACAAGAACTGCAAAAAGAGAGAAAGAAGAAAGAAGTAATTAAACCATAAAGAATGAATGAAGAAAATAAAATGGCATAAAACAGTGAAAATAAAACTCAAGCAAGAATGAAATAAATTAGGAAAGAATGAAAGGGAAAATAGAAGAGAAATAAAAGTGGAAGGAAAAAACAACCTAAAAGGTAGATAAGCCTGAAAAAAAGCAAAACAGAGAAGTGGGGAAAGAAAGAAAAAAGAAAAGAACAAACAAAAAAAGGGAGTCAGCAGAAATATGAGAGGAAAAAGAGAAATGCCAGAAGCAAATAGAAAAATCAAACAGATAGGAAATAGAACTCACAGTTAAATAACAATAAATAAACAAATGAAAGTAAAAAGGGATAAAAAGCAAGCAACGAAGAAAGAAAAGTGGGCACATTAAACAAAGATAATAAGAAAACAAGAAAGAAATACAAAAAGAAAGATAGGTAATGAAAAACAGACAGAAAAATATGCATTTTCTTGGATTCATGTGCACTTGTGCTGGAATACAAATCCCTGACATTCTGGATTTAATTAAGCGGGTATAAAAAAAAAAGGAATGACTGAATATGTTTTTATTACATCATGAAATACATCAAGTATAAAGTGTCATTTTTGAAAAAAACTCACAGATTTGTATTTCCTTCTACAGAGTATAGGCAGTTATTTGAGGGTGAACACACCCTGTTAAAATGCATGGCAATGCAACCAGAGCACAGCGCATTAAGTAACGTTGATTACTGTTATAAACCTTAAGCACCTGTGCATAATAAATAAGAGGCTTAATAAAAAAAGAAGCATAATATATATTCATGATCAGTTTGAAGCTGCACCAGTGTTTACATCTCATTATATACTACAACTGTACTGAACTGTGCTCAAAAGGACCATTAAATCTCTTTACATATCCCGAAGCGTGGCTTCTGATTCTGAATACTCTTGTAATAATGTAAGTGGTGGAGAAAAACACATTTTCAAAATAAACCAGGTTGTAAAAATCGATCTGGCAATTGATACAGTGAGATTAAACAGAATGCTGGAATTATATGGTAATACAGAGATCAATACGTGTCTCTAGATCAGGAGAAGTGACTGGAATATTGCTTTATTTGTGTTGTGGATATCAAGCCGTGATCTGTTGTTTATGAAAGCGAGACATGAGTTATTTGATGGCCGTGCCGGAGATATCACTGTTGTTTTTGCATGACTAGCAGGTCTAGGTTGTATATTAAAGCAATAAGTCATGACGGGCCACGCATTAGCAGTGTTATTAGGCATGGCGTGAAGCAGCGTGCCTAAAATCCTTTTTATCTGTGATAAAATTGCTGTAACACAATGAGAGGTATATTTCCTATATAAACAGTGACAAAGTAATTTGTTTCATAATTAGTCTTGAACAAATAGATTTGGTTTTAATAATATTCACAATAATCCAATCTTCACAATCTTCCACAGTGCTTTGTAGTTTTAGTAAAGCTCATGGGCAGAGTCCAATGTTGGATTCGAACCTCTGGGACTCCAATGCTGTTGCCCTGATCTCAAGTGCCACAGTGCTGCCCTAAGCTGTTTTGGACCTAGAGATTAAATTTACAAATGTCAGTGCTCTACATACACTACGTATTTTGGCAGAAGTTTGTGGACACTCAAATATTACATCTGGCATTATGGTATTAAATGTATGCCCCTTTTCTGAGGCTTCCAACATGACTGTGAGGCTTGGCATTAATGTTGGTTACCAAGACTGGGCTCATTTTGGGCATTCAAATGTGTCTGAAAAGTACTGCATGTGCCAGTTAGCATCTGCATTATATTCTGTGAAACAAGGCGTCGACCAAATGGACGTTGACTGGACATTTCTGTAGACATGTATCGTTTAGATGCCGAAACAAAGATGAAAAAGACAGTTGAATGATACCAAGATTCTCTTTCAGTCAGCAGCTGTCACAACAGTTCACTCATACTAGTTTTCTTTTATTCAGATGTGAATTAAATGGATTTTCACTGTTTTTATTTTAAGACTTGGACATTACGCAACACATACCTGTATCTGCTTTAGTTAGGGTCAGGGTTCATTGCAAGTCCAACAAGTTCTCTATAAAAGTTGGCATCTGTTTCTATGTAGTTTTTATGAAGTCTATATCGGCATCAGTGACCATTTCAGTGACACACACACAAGGTTATCTTAAGACCACTCACACTCAAATGAATGGCAGTTTAGATCAAGGAAACTGGAGTACCTGGAGTAAACCTACACAGACACAGGAAGAACATACATATACTATACAGACAAAGGGCCAAAGCCGCTCCACCCTGGGATTGAACCCAGGACCTTCTTGCTGTGAGCCAGCAGTGCATTTTGATATAGAATTTGTATTAGAAGGGCAGAGTATAAATTAGATATGAAGTCACGGATGTATAGAGTACAATCCATCCTACTTCCATTGTTTGTCTAGATATATTTTATACACATACACTTCACATTTTGAACTTGGTAGCAGTGACTTTGTCTAAAAAAACAGATCAATAAATAGATTAAGTAGATATAATGTCTAAATTAACTCAAATATCCAGTACTCTGGGTCACGTAATTGGTGCGCAATTGGTTATTATTATTGTAGCCAATGGACAGACTTTCTATATTGGACAGACGGTGTGTAAATGTGTTCATACCCCAAATACAAAATGAACCTCTCTGTTTGAGTATATGTGAAAAAACATGCGCAGGATTGAATGAGTGACATCTAGTTTCTTGGGAGTATAAATGACTGTTTTAGTGTTAAAATGAAACAGAATAATGTCCATATACTCATAGAAGGTGTCAAGCAACACCATATAACATACTCCTAAACTGTAATTATTAGAAGCTTATAAAACCAAGGTCTCCTTTTGGTAATAACCACTGCCTTTGTTGAGTAGAAGGTGCATTTAGTGTATGTCCATGTTCCTGTGTGTTTATAATCTTTTTGGTAAGCACATTTTTGTTTATTCTCAGGTTAATGTGATCGCTCTGTAACCAGGCAACTGCATGTTCAGGTGTCACTACCTGTCGTGACACCACAGTGATCATTTTGTTTCTGACTTGAGCATTACATGAAATCCTTGTTTAGCTGTTACACAACATCCAAGACTTATTGCATTATTTTATTCTATTTTCATTTTTACCACCACTTTATCCTATTGGGTGTTGTCAGGTTAGCTGGAACGTGTCCTGGCATTCAGGAGGTGTAGACAGGTCTCTTTAATGTACTTTTAATGTTAGATCTTCACTCCTGCATGCAATTGTATGTGTTATGCTCAAACTGGGTGAAAACCACTCCAGGATTCAAACCCAAGTCACCAAGATGGTGGGCTAGAAAACTGCAGCTGTACCACACCTGCTCTGTAATGCAAGGGTGCTTAATTATTTCAACTTACCTGTTTTCATTAGTATGGTTTCTCACTATTAGTTATGTACTATGCAGCAGTCAATTTGTATTCTGCTTATTTGTTATTTACGTTGGTGGCTGTGCATTTTGTAGTTCTTCAATTACAGACTCTAGTACATCTGTTTCTCTACAGTCCCCTTTACTCTGTTCTCTATTGGCTAGGGCCCCCACAGACCAGCACAGATTCAGGTACTATTTGGGTGGTGGATCACTCATAGCACTGCAGCAGTAAACACTGATGTGGTCCTTGTGTGTTAGTGTGCTGAGCTAGTACGGTTGGATCAGACACAGCAGTGCTGCTGGGTTTTAAAACCGCCTCATTTGCTGGACTCAAAATAGGCCATTATCCATTAATATCCAGACACCAGCATCCTATAGTCAGTGTACCTTGAGCACTGGTAAAGAATTAGATGATGACTAATACAAAATTTGCAGCAACAGATGAGTTATTGTCTATGACTACATATGCAAGGCAGAGAATTAAGGTGAATTTCTCTAATAAAGTGGACAGTGAGTGAACAGGGTTTTAAAACTCCATCAGCACTGCTGTGTCTGTCTAGTACGTGATCTGTTCTGGTGGTAGACTAACAAAGTATGTAGAAAAACAGATGGACTACAGTCTGCAATTGTAGAACTACAAAGTGCACTAAAACTCACTTAAAGAATATGAAACTAGGTATATTTTATTTGCAGCAACCTTAGACCCAAGCACGTCTAATTCAATTTTCAAACTGTCCTAACAGCTACATGTGTCATGTAAATAACATGCATCAACTGATGAAACCCGGGCGTGTCAAGTTTAAACAATACGTAGATGTATATACTTATTTAATCACAGCTTATTCTTCAACTGTGATTAAATCAATGCACGGTGACTTTTTTGTCTGATATGAATTTCATGAACTCGGTGCTCTAACTTTCATATCTTTCTCATACAACTGTGATGAAATGAATCGAGTCTTTTTTGTGTAAGCATGTTTGAATGCTTTTTTAAAGGAAGACTGTTATTGTTATGTCTGGCTTGGTGCCTTGTTTAGTTTTATCACATCAGACATTTTTTCCCACTTGAAGAGAAGATGTGTTGAGTAATTTACATTCCTTCTTCCCCCAAGACCTGATGCATTGTACTGGCCTGGTTTTTGATCATAAATAATTCTTTTTGTATCACATCCATGTTAAAACAAGTGTCACAGACAGACTTATTTCCCATGTGTCACTGAAAAAAAAACAAGCGTTAAGCCAACACACACTGTTATATGTACATAGTGAGTCAAAATTGACAACATGCACGGTGCACAAGATAAAAGTATCTACTTAGGATTAAAAAGGTATCGCTCTGTTGTCCACTTGTGTGACTCTGAAATTGGGTCTGTGGTAGCCTAGTGGTTAAGGTACTGGACTATGGACCAGAAGGTCCAGGGTTAAAATCCCATCTCTGCCACAGTTGGGTTCCTGAGCAAGGCCCTTAACCCACAATTGCTTGGATCGTAAGACTGTATTAATTGTAAGTCGCTCTGGATAGGGGTGTCTGCTAAATAATGTAAATGTAAATAGAGCAAGCGAACTGTAAACAAAATATTGTAACTTTTGACAGCAGTAACTAGAATAATATTTATAATCAACCACCGCTGGGCAGGTTAATGGTAACTGGAAAAATAGACTTAGATGACATTGACATTCTCACATGACACACCTATCTTTCAGCTGAAATAGGAAAACTAGTGGTCACAACAGTTGTGTAAACAGTAATTTTGTGTAATTTACGCCAAATGCACTTTCTGACACAACATGCTGTGTCTGTCTGGGATTGGGACTAGTACTAGGGGAACACGCTCAGTGACCAGTTATGTGTAAATGCAATACTCAACCTTAATGTTATAAACTCCTCCCGGGACTGAACGCAGGTCCTTTGCCACTGCACTTTTTACTGCTCTTTTCAGGGGCAGGTTTGGGCACTAGTGGGTCAGTGAGCTACTGAGGCTAAATGATTTGACACAACATTAAGGACAATAAAAGACAGAGCCACACAGGGAAGGTGATGCTTTTTCTTAACTGGATTACAATCATGTCATTGTAAAGACTTTGCTTTGAGTTGTCCTTTCTTTCTCCTCCGACTTTGTTTTATTATGTATCTCCCCATCTCAATGGTTATTGTTTTTTTCAGGCACTTTCTGGGTCACCCTGCCTGCTGACTGTAGTGCATCATAGAAGCAGCCATTAAATGAGTAACATAAATCATTTCCTGTCAAACGATTCGTCCTAAACAGTGATTTGGCATACTTAATACACAGACATGTTTCGGTCTGTATTGGTTGTTCTATTATTGTCTTCAGAAATGAATGGAATAGTCTGCAGCACCTTGAAAAAGGAGTGGCTGATGTTGGTGATTCATAGCTAGAGGAGCGTTGGTTTAATCTTCAACAAACCATGTACATTTGGGCTTATTTCGCAACGTCTGCATGGCTTTTAACATTGGGTAGTATGTGTATATGCACTAAATTGAGCCAGTATTGGCTCAAGTATTGATCCGTGCCTTGATCACTGTTCCAGGACCACCAAGCTGCTACTGTAAGTCCCTTACTTGGAATTGTCCAAGAGCATATTAGTAAAAGCAAGTAAGTGAGGGTGAGATATTCTTGTGATTAATATTCCCAACAGAGACTCATCACAACCTTCTCGGAGAGGAGCTGGCTCACCTGAAGGGGCCAAAATTAATGAGAGTGTATTAGAGGGAGTGTGTGGCTCTGGCTGCAGTATCACCAGAAAGGGCTCTGGACTCAGCACATCCTTCACCCTGATGTGCATCATGATCTGACTCACTATAGACTTGAAGGGATTTGTTTGTGAGTCTGGCTGAATCCCAAACAAGGCAGACAGATGTAGGGGCAGGACACACGCCTTCACAGCTGCACCTCACTACTTTGATCCACGTTTCTCAGAGTCACGCTTCAGTACATCTTCAGCAAGTGTGAATGTGGGATGTTTGGCTCAGTTCTATGTGCCTTCATTTCAGCGCTCATTTTAATGGGTTTAATTATTTACTTTATTCCATACAGAGTTTTTTTTTAAAGGCACAATAGTTTTAGTCACACTTTAGTGAAGAGTAAAATGGTACAGTCACAGCACACATCTCCAGATATCCCTGGTTCACTTTCAAACTCAGACTTTGCCTGTGTGGGGTTTGCATGCTTACTCTCTGTCTGTGCAGGTATTTCAAAGTCATTGTTAGGTTAGCAAGGTTTGAAGTAAGTAGGCTGTAAACTATTAAAACTGAAAGTTTTTTTCGATTGAAAGAGTGAGTATCATTGTGATTGTAAACTAACTGAAAGGGACCAAATGAATCATCCCTTGAGTTATAGTAGGATATTCCCTTTCATGTTTTTGAATCCTTTTTATGTTATGTAGCATTTGCAGATGCTTGTGTTTCTCTACTACAGCTACTTCATTGGCTGCTGGGTGTCTGTAGGATTCAATACAAAATCCTTCTACAAACTTTCAAAGCTCTACCTGGCCTTGCTGCCAGTCAGTTAATGCATCTGCACTGTCACTCTTGCACACGCAGATCTTCTGACTGCCCCAATGCTTAAATTGGTGATGTTCAGTACTGCTGTTCCTAAATTGGGAAATTTTCTGCCTTAATCTTAAAGTAACTGTTCCTTTCTCTCTCTCTTGAAAACTCCGTGTAAAGCTTTCTTTTTTTTTTTTTACATCACACTACTGTTTTGTTTTTAAGTGATTATCTGAAAAACTGAATGCCCGGAACTGTGTATTTACTTTAGTAGACCAAGAAAATGTCCAGTTTGCAGTGTGCATTTTACACTAAAGGTTATCGTTTTCTGCTTCTCACAGCCAGTGGTAAGCCTGGCAGGAGGTTGAAACCAGCAATTACTGTGGGCCTGGGTTCGAATCCCAGGTGGGCTTGTCACTTAAATTACCATGCAATGAACTGACTCGCTGTTTGCTGATGGATTGGTGTACCCCGGACTTTGACACACAGTAACCGAAGTTACTCATTAAACGATCTTCAGTTTTGTGTGGCTAAAATGTAATAATAACTGCATGTAAGCAGTCACCTTGACGTATCATTTGTGCTTAAACAGAACACCATTGGTCTGGAAAGACAGATTCAGCTCTGCGTATTTGTGTGTGCTGTGACAGCTCTCACTCTCAAGTAATATAAATGGAGCATGATATGAGAGAAGGCACTCTAAGCTGATGACTTAGTGTTTTGGTTTGCCCTCCGTCTTTAAATTGGTCCTTGATAGCGGAACAAGCCTGAAATATCCATCAAAGAGATCTTAGCAGTGTTAACTCAGATAACTTTCTTTCAGATCCCCTTGTTCTTTAATACTGACAAATACCAAAGTATTAGATTTATCTTTACATTTTTTTTCTCCTTCATTTCACCACTCATTACTATTGATGCAGTTTTTATTTTAAACACGTAACCTGTGTTGTCAGGTTTAACTAAATTGAATGAAACTGTTAGGGTTCCTACCTTCCCTCGGATCGTTCGGCCGTCCTCGCCGGTCGCCATTACAGAGCTATCGGTGAGGCGGCCCTTAAATTCTCTATCTCTGATTATGTCCTGATCCCGAACAGCTGAGCCATGACCTATAAAGGCATGGTGTTAAGCGTCGTTCGGGACCGGGTCATCGTGGTTCTACCGGGGTTCCATCTCCGTCTGGTGCGCGCGTTTGACCAATGGCACCCGTGCGCTTATCCGTGCGCTAGAGATAGCTGGTAAGATCCGAGAGCATTTAGAGCTGGAGGATGGGTACGGGTGGATAATTTATTTATTTATTCAGGGGCACTTTTGAGGGTTTTCCCGTTACGTACTCACGCGCTCCTCGCTCGATCCGCGGTCACACGCGTTCGGTCCTCGCGGCCTACTTAGCCTCCCTTCAGCCGGGTGTTGGCTCTGAATAGGACACGCCCGGTCTGACTTCCTTGTTTTCGGGTT
>JAUZSV010441914.1:0-13499 GCA_034780495.1 Parotocinclus cesarpintoi | reverse complement strand
AGACATATTTGGCCCATACTTTTAAATTGACGGCAAATGCGATTGAAGCAACCAATGGTCCTGAAAGGGTTCAAATGAAGTTTTGAAATAAAAAAGGGGCATAAGTGTTCCTTTATTAACCCCTTCAGGACTGTAGGAATCCATTTAAAAGTATTAGACAACAAATGATCCACATACAGATGAACCACCAATAGAAATGTTTATATAAGCCGTCGCTAAATATTATATTGCGAACACAAATTAGGGTATATTTCAAAAAGAAACATCCCATAATGAAATACTTTTTTGTGAACACCAAACTAAGAGAAGTCTCCTAAAAAAAAACCAGTTGGCTCAAAAAGTCTTGTTCTATTTCTTAGAGCACTGAGCAAATTCACGGCCAGAACTATGACATCAGAATATGAGCTGTGTTACACAGAGGGACCAGAATTCTCTCATGGCTTGACACACTACACACTATGGCGGTACTAATATAAAGTTAAATATATATATATATATATAATATAAATAAAAATAAATGTAATCTAAATACTGATCAAATATTTGGTATACTCACCCTTTTTCAGTAATGACACAGTACACTCAAGCTCACATGGACTCCACAGGCTTGTGCAAAACTTACAATGTTCTACGCTAAACTTTCTCAGTCTTCAAGTGCCCCCATAAATGGTAAGCAGGTTTAGGTCAGCATTCCTTGATTTTCTTTGGTCTTCAAGCACTTTAAGCTTCAGGGTGTGTTTTGGGTAATTATCCTGCTGCAGTATGAACCTTCTCCATATGGATCCAAACACCATTTCATGACTGCGCTCAGACTTTTGGCTCTCACTGTATATTTATATGGAGCTCTGGAGGCTGGAATAATAATTGCAGTGTCACAGTTCTGCTTTGCCTGATATTTAATCACTCATTCCTCTGAGTGAGCTTAGTTGAAGTCAAGCATGGAGGGATGAAAAGCAGCAGCACAGCTGAATATGTCCTTACTCTTAGAGTTTGCTTTCAGACCCCAGGAGGTGACTTCAATGACCCGACCTTCACGAGATTCCTTCAGAAATTGCTTTCTATAAAAGTTTGCTGCTCCCCCATGAGCTTCTGCAGGTCTGTCTCTCTGCTCATATGTAATGGATTTATCAGGTAAGGACTGTACAAATAGTGCACGATAGTTTCATGGCCTGCTTACCTCTTTAGAGTGAGATCTGCGTTCGTCTGTAGGTCTCGTTTGTTATGGAGAGCCGTACGAGTCTCGCGCCGTAGTAGTCCACGATGTAATCCGACCCATCAGATGGACCTACAATCTACAAACAAGAGTTACGGTATAAACACTCAAATTTGCACAGAACAGACTAAATAAGGTAGCCAAGTTCTTTGACCAGACTGGTAATCAGTGGCAGACTCATAAGATACAACATTACAACCACCTGCTTTATACTGGGTGGGTCCCCCTCATGCCACCAAGGATCTGACCTGTCGAGGCCTGGACTCCACAATACCTCAAAGACCTACATGTGAGCTGCAGATCAATTAGTCCTGCACTGCCATTAGGGAACAACGTTGTTATGAAGAGGTGCACTGGGTGTGCAACAATAAGTATGAGTATTGAATGAGTATTGCTTCTGATCAGAGTGCACATGTACTTGTGTAATCAGACAACCTGAAAATTTACTTGACTGGGTTTGCCTGGCTCTGGCAACAAACTGATTTCTAGTTTGCAGCCAGCCAATAATCTCACCAAAGGATGTGACGTAAACTTTAATATCAAAGAATCCAATTATTCATTTTGTAGAGCATATATTGCTGAACTGTATTTCATATTTTCCCCAAAAGTGTTTGGTAGCAATTTTGCAGAAGCTGTGTTTAATTCCATGGTTGCCAGATCCCACTATAGAAATGAGCATCAGGTCTATGGAAAAAAACAACAACAGAAGAAGCAAGAATATAAGGACTAGACATGTTTACTTGTGACTTCCGCGACAGTTCTGACTAAGAAAACTGTTTTGATTTGTTGTAGGTAAACACATACACTGAGAAGTTTGTTTACTTAAATTAGAATAACTATTTTTTTCTCTTTGAAGAAACCACCCTACCGAATAATCCATTACAAATTTGCTCATAGATTTATCATCAGCCCACACCAGGCATTCCACATGAAACGGTCTACTGATAAATTATGCCATAAATATTCCTTAAGAGTTACTGGTACGTTCTGGTACGCTTCCAATCAAACAATTTTGGGGTTTTGTAATACTCAAGTTAACTAAAGTTATTTACTTTACTCTTGAAGACTCTAATCTTAATATGAATATTCATGAAAATATTAATATCCAAAATATTCATGGCTGCTAGTATGGCAGCCAAAGAAATCAGGATTGAGCAGAGTAACCTTTTAAAATCTGTATTTATACATTATTTCTTGGATGTTCCTATACTATAGTGATTTACTGCCAAATTTCATCATGCCAGAGTAGCTACTTTTTGACAGCGGTCTGATATTATCAGAAGATGGGTCTAATCAAATATGAAGGTGTGTAGTACAAAACTGTATCTTTTCTTACTGCAGAGTGTCAATGTGTTTGTTTATTCTTTTTCTTTATTTTTTTAAAACAATAAACAAATAATGTCAGTTCTCTCTATCAGATATCTTAATCTGATTTGTAGATCAGTCCATGTTGTATTCATGTCTACTTGAATGATTGGATAACTGCAGAAACCTGAATATGATTGGATTACACATGTAAACGCACTTGGTGTTTAGGGAATTGCTACTTGTCAAAGAAACATCCATATAAATGCCTAGACCCGTGGTTTTCCAGCAGAACATTGCTCAGAGTGTCACGCTCTTCACCCGTATCGTTATGTCTGATTTTTTTTTTAACTAGAGGAAGGAATTCTATGTTTGGACCTATAAAAGTTCTCACAGGTAACAGGACTGTGGTAGCCTAGCGGTTAAGGTGCTGGGTTAAAATCCCACTTCTTCCAAGCTGCCAGAATTTGGTCCTAAAACAAAGTCCTTACTTGAATTGCACGACTGTATCAGCTGTAAGTCACTCTGGATATGGGTGTCTGCTAATTGCCGTAAATGTAAATTTGCAGAATCCAATGTAAATGTAAATAACGGTCATCATCATGGACCAGCGTTTGAAGTCTAGGGCCGTTCCAGGATTACGTCCAGCTCTGAGATTGCTGCAGTCAGTACAGACTGGCCTGATAGTGTAATGGCTTCCTGCAGGCCTGCATGCTCAGCAGACACCTTTGCACTGAATCGGGACAAAGCCGATAATAAGAACACATTCTGGACACACTCGTCTGATTTTGGATTAAAGATAAGAACTCATTTGACCAGCACCATCCTTGTCCTCCAAGCCGGACAGTGGATGATTGGGAATGTTGGATCACTCGGCTTGTTTGGTGTGGCAGGGGATTATGGGAGTACTCGCACTTGTACAAACACTCCCTCCTGTCTGTTTAAGATTTATCCGAGCGAACTGCAGAGCTACACATCATTCATCCTGGGGCGTTAGTCCCAAAAGCCTCCAGTGGTTCCAGACTCAAGGGACAGAATCAATGATTATAAATAATAACACCATGTTCTAGGTGTTTATTCATTAATTCTGAGAGGCGCATTCCCCGGCCAACGCCGCTCTTAGCTGAGGTAGTTGGAGTAAAAATATGGCGATGTAACGCAGAGAGCTGGGCGTAAATGGGCTCTCGGGGGAAGTGATACTCTTTATCAAAAGTGTCACGCTTTAAAAACTGAGCGCTCGGACAAGCTTACAGCTAATTGAGAGTGTAAGTGTGCGGCAGCTCGCCGTGCCAGCCGCACTTCTTAAAAGCATTGCTCTCTCAGGGCCTTCAATAAGACATTAAGAGAACAATAAACGCTCAGAGAGCCCCTGTTAATCAAAGTGCTGGGGGCATTTTAAAAAAATGAAATGAAAAAGCATCCTCGATTTTCTCCACCGGTAAGCAAGCAGGAGCATGTCAGAGCATAAAATGTAAAGGAGGGAGGCAGAGTTCAAATCTGTTGTAACTGCTGATAGGAAACAGACAGCTTACCATTTTATAACATGAAGATTCCTTAAACGGGTGTCTGTTGGAAACTTAAATGGACACAGGGGTGCAAATAAAGATTTACACAAATCACCCCCGAGTACACATACAGTCAATTAGCCAATTTGTAGTTTTTGCCACTGAAGACCTGCAATGACAAATGCAGGTCTGTCTCATCCAAATCTTTTTCCATTTATGTAGGCACAAATCTTCACCCTGTTTAGCCATGTAATTTTTTATATTAGCTGGATTCCTACAGTCTATAGCAGTCCAGCCACAGTCTTATGGCAGAGCCAAATCCTACAGTCTTTGCATTTAAATGGCATCTAGTCATGTTGCATCTTGTCATGACTGATGTCCCAATGTGGGATAGTGACAAAATTCTCTCACTTTCAGGGATAACCTGTAGCAGTTTTTACATTTTGACTCTACAGAGCCATACCTGTCCTTGACAGTGCATTTGAACGGTACGGTTTTTCACAAACATCATTTTCATACAGTGGTTAGTTCTCAGATGATGAAACTAGTTAGTTCCTGACCTCCTTTCACGACAAACAAATTCTCACAGTTTGCAGATTGTCATCTTTTTGTGCAACAACTGTCTTATTAAAATCAAGCATTTCTTACATTTATGGCATTTAGCAGACGCCCTTATCTAGAGCGACTTACAATTCATACAGGCTTACAATCCAAATCCAAGCAATGGTGGGTTAAGGGCCTTGCTCAGGAAACCAACTGTGGCAGAGGTGGGATTTGAACCATAGACCTTCTGGTCCATCGTCCAGTACCTTAACCACTAGGCCACAACAGTTCCACAAAGTAAGCAATTAAAACTACTGATCTAGGCTAGTGGTGCCTGAATTGTGTCTCCAATATGATCATCTCATTATTAACTTTAATCTATTTAGGTAGAACCCTAGGTTGGTTTGTGGATGCTGAAAACACTGCGTAATGTGCTGCATGGTGGACAATATGCATCTACTAATAGTTAAAAATGTGCACTGCCAAAAAAGTTGTATAGAAGTTACCCCCAGTACTTTGGATGCAGTGAGAAACCTTTGTTTAAATGTTTGTAGTGTCACAGGCTGCTGCAGAGGCTTTGACTTCAGTCAGGCCGTTTCAGGTGACATAAGAGGACGGGAATAAAACCACTGCTACAGACAATAGAACAATGTCTCCCATTTTCACAATCATGATGTTTGTTGTGTAAACTACTAATTATGGCAGATGGTGCATCATACCAATGACGTAAGAACATTCAGCTACACAGTTAAGTTTTGTTCATCTTGATACATTACTCATACTGTATCCTAAACTGCATCAGCAAGTGTGCATGACATTAGTTAAGAAGTGGATGTCAGAAATCATTATGGGGGAGATATCTTTCCATTACTTATTATCTGCAGTAGCCTTGAAGCTCATGAGCAAAACTGAAGAAACACCAAACACCACTGACGTCTTGTCCAAGTACATCTGGATTAGTTTGAAATATGTGTAAATCTGATTTTTTTTTGTAAAGAAAGAAAGAAAAAAAGAGTTTCTTAAAAAGGACACGAGTAATTTCTGGATGCAGATCAAAATCCTTCAGGCTAGTGTTGACAGCGTAACATTATAATCAGTAGAGTGTGTGTTTGGAGAGCCCTCTATAAATATTTCTTGTATATTACACAATCTGTACTAGTATGAACATTCAGGGCATGTCTGCTCCACTCCATATGGGGAATGAATCATGCAGGCCAGCCAACATATCGTGGAAACAGATCGGAAACGTTCCATTAAATCTCATGTATGTTTTCACTACAAGCCAGACTGACGGCAAGATCTCAGACGTCACCAGAGTGTTCAAACACGCCACAATTCTAACCGTTATTCTTTTTTCACTTATCGCACACTAGAGTGTGTGATGAATTCCCGCCGGGGAGGTGGCGACCATGGGGCCCTAGCACATGCTTCTCCCATCTATGGCTTCATTCAGTCCTGGAGTGATTAATGAGGATGAAGAGGGTGAGGTTAGGCCTAATGAGTTGACAAATCGCCTGGCTTTCTTACCCCCCGTCAAGCATGGGAGCTCTTAAAGTGAAATGGGGGGGGTGGGGGCTGGGTCTAGCTGAAGCATGTGCTCAGAGTGGGAGGAAACCG
Organism: Parotocinclus cesarpintoi; assembly: GCA_034780495.1. NCBI lineage: Eukaryota > Metazoa > Chordata > Actinopteri > Siluriformes > Loricariidae > Parotocinclus > Parotocinclus cesarpintoi. The sequence continues at coordinate 7,316 of JAUZSV010441914.1, read as the reverse complement.
CATGCTCATTAGCCTGTCTCACAGAGCACGAACCCAGAGAGAGAGCAAGCACAGAGGCACAGGTGTTACCGAATACAAATATACTAACTCACAGGATGTCTCGCACAAGCTGACGTGACTACAGACGCTTTAAGCAATAGTGTTTAACTTTAGGTTTTTTCTCAAACCTAAAATGTATTCACTCAGCCAGTACATGTTTAGTTTTTCACCTAGTGCAATTTAGTTACAGGGAAGCTGGAGCACAGGGTGCAAGGTGGGAACCAAACCCCAGGGTTCCAGGTGTCAGTCTATCACACAGAAGGACGTTAAACACACAGAATTAACCTAACGTGCATCTTTGGAATGTGTTGGAAACCGGAACACAGGGAGAACACACAGACTACACCCGTGCCGGGACTTGAACCTAGATCCCTTGAGCCTTAGGTTAAACACTTTCAGGACTGTAAGGATTGTGCACACACAATTTTGATGTTTTGACAAAAAGTCCTCTCAATCTGTAAAAATATATTGAGACCAACGTTATTTATATAAAGTCAGTGACATACTGGGTGGTTTCATACAAATTTGACTGCTCTAGGTAAAGAGTATGGGACAGATATGTCCATTGGTTCTTAAAAAGTTAAGCAGCACAAACTACTGCACAGCTGTGTCCAGGCCATAATTACTTCTAAAACTTGCCATCATAAGGGAGGACATAAGATGGTTCATCCAGAAACTGTGTACATAGTTTCATCCAATTTACACATGTAACAAGTTCTGAATTTTGAATGATACTTACCTGCATTGATATTAATATGAAGTCCACCAGACTTCCGATTCCACAGAAACCAACAGTACAGAACTTAAGCAGTCCTACAAAGACAGACAGCATCTTATGTTAAGTTCTCCAGGCCTGCCGAAGTGCCATCATCCCCATAATCATCACCATAATCATCATCATCATCATCATCACAGTGACCTTCATTCTCAATCGACTGCATTTAGTGACAAAGCGTTGACTCTACAGGGCAGTGCTCCTAGGTAATGTTCATTGTGAGGACCTTTGTTTGAATGCTTGTATTGTCACAGGCTGCTGCTGAGGCTTTGACTCCAGTCAGCCCTTTTCAGGTGAAATAAGAGGACAGGAATAAAGCCACAGCTACAGACAATAGAAAGTGAACAGCTTGTGGCCCCGGCTTGCATTATGTTTACGCCGCTTTCCGAAACGAGGACGTGTGAAGAGCCAAAATAGCATTTATCATTGTTTGCGATAATGATGTGTTAACTTGTTTTCAGAAATGAAAAAAGTCAACATTTAGGATTCTATCCACAGCCTTTTGGATATATGGAGAAAAATGGGTTGGCTTAAGCCATTAGGGGTCAGAGTAAATTGCAATTAATTAATCCTCCTCCATCTAGTAATTTAAACATAATTACTGTTAATCGTTAGTAATAAGGCTGATAATTGGTCATTGAGGGGCTTAATCGTGTTGATTCCAGCACTGATATCAAAAGAGCTTCCTGCAGAGAGCCCGTCGGACTGTGCCAGGCTGAGTGTTAAAAGCTGAATGGCACAGTGGCTCAGGGGTCAGGCCAGTCCAGGTGCAGAGCTCGGCTCCAGCACCGTGAGGGTCTGCCTCTAACAAAAACAACAGAAGAAGGGAAGTGTTTAGCAACCACAGCCTTTTGTCCTTCCGCAGGTGTTTAATTGACAGAAATGCCCTTAAAACATGGAGAGAGGGAGAAAGCAGCGCCTTATGCTGTATCCCACTTGACTGTGGTGTTAATGTATTACAGGCAAGCTTCTCCACATGACATCACATTAGTAGCAAAGCATATTCACCCAGGTCCTATTCACAAGCCTGGATTTGGAAAAGAAGATGTAACATAATAGCTAATTAGTGGATTCTTGCTTAATTACAACATCTGATGAACTGAGATTGTTCAGAAACAAATGACTGCACCATGTGAACCTTTTGAGTTTGAGCTTATAGTGGTCCACAGGCACTTTTTTTTTCTTTAGATCTGAATGTTACACTTCAATAAGCACAACACCCAATGTCTTTTCCTAAGAGCTTTAAATCTAATAAGGATTATTGTTTTTGGGATCTTAAAGAGTCAAGCTATAGACATGACTTAGCTCAACTGTCAGACCCCAAAGATTATGTGGCTATGGTTCTGGTCAACATTTATTCCAGTCAATGTCCTGTATCACAGAACGTAACGATTGTTAAATAATTGTAAAGTCAGTAATTCCAAAGTGATATATTACATGGAACTGTGGCCTGGTCCTCCACAATATATTGAAACCTGTGCAATAAAAACTAAATACAGAACATAAGACTTCAGTTCTAGGCACATGCTTTGTTAGTACACTTTGAATCGGTCTGGGTGAATCAAGGGCAGCAGCCTTACTTAAGTTCGTAACACTGCTGAGATTAAAACAGTCCATCAATGTGGTGCACTGCGCTCAGAAACTGACCCTGCATAAACAGGGAAAAGCTCACATTGTTTGTGGAAACAGATTGAAAGCATAATCACTGTATACTTTCACAAACTGTACTAAGAGACAGATGTGACTAATCAAGTGACCAAAACACATAAACGGTGTTTAATTCTGCTGGGTAATGATGCACTAATACAGCATTCTGGATACTGATGTGTCCAATACACAATACCGTCTCTGTTCTATGGACGCTCTGGCTGCTAATGCTAACTGCTCAGCCTGAAAGTGACCCAGAGTCCTTGATTTCCATTCAGTTTGCTGTCATTACTAACCGTTTTAAGACCTATAGGAGCTTATTTGCGCTAAGAATACAGTAGACGTAACAATAACGAAAAGCATAATAAAGACAGTAGAGATCTTCACTGATAACGGGCTACCGAGTGAGTCCAGTTTCAGCCGGAACGAGTTGACTCATACAAATTAAGCAAGGGTGCCGAGTACCGAACAGAGCCAAAATGCATCAAGAACAGAATTCGATAAGTCCTGAGGTACTACTGTGTACAGTTTTAATGCTACAGCCCGGTTAATTCCTATAACAAACTAGTAAATACGAGTAAATAACATTTATCCAGTGAGGTTCTCCTTGTGCCCAGTGAATTTCAGGCTCTGGTTCCTGACCAAACATAAACATGTTCAAAACACAAGGGGAAAATGTCGTTTTCTGTGACTACTGTCAATACTGAAAGTCTAATTTGGATTGATCAGATTATCTGCATTATTTCATCCCAAATTAAAAAGCTGTTGTATCGTGAATACCATGATTTGTCTATGAGCTCATCTGGAGTACTGGAGATTAAAGGAATATGCAGTGGTTTGCTGGGAAGCTCATTTACATATTACAAGCTAGTGCAATATCAGTATTGCAAAGTTCAATATTGAGAACTTGATTAGCAAAGTATTGACTACACAGGTCTAAATAAGCAAAAGGTCACCTTATATGCTTGCTTTGAATTGTGGATTGAATGAACCACTGGAAAAGCGAAAAGAAAGCAGCTAACTAGTGGTTACCTCAATAAATTACTAGTTTAATTAGTTACTCGTTTAGTTACAAATTCTCAGTTGTAAAGGACTTACCCAAAGCTGGATAACCCAAATAGAAGCGATCTGCCCCTAGCCATCCCAGGAATAGAGACAAAGCCACAGCTACTTTATATGAATACCCAGACCTAATTAAAGAAGATTAGAACAGTACAGCATCAATACAGTATTGACTAAAACATTATTCAAGTTTAAAACGCACTCCTGCAAAGATAGGGAAGTTTAACCTACACATTCCGGCAGAAGATGCTCTTATTAAATCCGACCTCATCCCCACTGAACTTGAACTTCGTCCCATTTGAGAGCAAGCAGCTGACATTTTGTGCAGGAAGACATTCCACTGAAACAATTAATAAAATCATTAGAAATTAAAATGTCTAGAGTTAGACATAAAATACACTGCTTGCAAAAATGAGGGGATATTTCATTTTGGAATATTTTATTTTGAAATCCAGTAATAAAATCCCCTTATTTTTGTGAGCAGTATTTTTAACTTCACAGCCTAACTTGTGGAAAACAAAAGAGTAGGTTACCATGGTTCACTTACCCCATGCCACTTGGTCCTTACAATTCTCTGGTTCTTGAGTTGCATCATCTATTTTAGGGCTTTTACAAAGATATCTGCATTTTTGTCAAGGATAAATACGTACCCTTTTGTTTCAGCTACTGTTCCTTTATAACAAATACATATGTGGCACATCAGCCTAATACAAGAAAGGGTAATACAGGCATTTTGGTCATGGTGACACCTTTGTGCCAGATCAGGTGTCACATACAGGCACAAATGCCTTTGTCTGAGGGAGGAGAGGATGGTCCTGGGATCATTCCCCAGAGTGAGAGATGCACTGGCAGACTAAAACATCTCAAAATGACATTTTCCGTGACTAATATCAGTACTGAAAGTCCATAAATGGTACTTATTATTTGCAGATCAGATCTCTAATGGGCATTTTGTACCAATTCATTCATTTTCTGTGTTCAATCTTTTTAAAAGCTTACTATGTACCAGTTAAAGTATTACTGCATAATATAAATTTGCTTAAGCTGTGAGACTAATTTTATTCTATGCATAAATTATAGAATAAATCTTTATTGCTTTATGGACGGACTGAACCCATCTTACCATTAACTGTATGATACAGCCAGCCCATTCTCACCCATTCTCTCTGATACAGATACAGTACTGACATTCTCACTGCCACAGCTGATTAATTGTGGAAAGTTTTTTTGAGCAAACGTATACATGGAAGCAACATACGTCATGACAATGTGTCCTGTAATTTATTAAAAGAAAAAAAATCCAGCATTGGATTGGATCATAAAATGTTCAGTCCTATCCAAATAGTGGATGCCTTAAATTCTGCAAACAGGAGGTGAACAGTTCCACTAGTTTGAGGTGTGTCTATTTACTTTTGGTAATGTACATATACTTTCATATACATTCAGATACAAGTACGTGTACAAAATGGTTCTTTATATGTTTGAAAAATCCACCCGAGTTTTGGTGTTATTTACATTTAGCGAACACCCTTACCTACAGTCATTTACCAATTATACAGTCGTACCATCAAAGCAATGGTTAAGGGCTTTGTTCAAAGAGCCCATTTTTTTTTAACATTCTCAAACATTTTTGCGTCATTATTATGTACAGTTATATAAGGATAAAAAACAGATAAAGAAATACCCTAACCTTACAATTAAATTAAATCACATGCATATATTCGTACAAATGCAAGTACGGTATTACACAATATGTTTATATAAGCTTATCAATGTCTTATACAGTCGATATATACTATTAGCCATCATTCTGCATAGACAAAGGCTGTATCCCAAGCAACTATATGACCGGTACATAGGCACACTACCTAGGGTTTAGAAAACAATAGCGTATTAACACTTTGTAGTACAAAACATAGACTGTAATGCCATTTGGGATACAGTCTTAGCTCGTAGCTTAGTAGTGGCCAACACAAACAGAAAACCGGCGGATCTGTGTCATCACCGCATTCAGAAGTAAAAGGATATTGTCCCAGTCGAAGATTTTCACATCTATCCAGGTCATCTGTGCAACTATGAACTAAAACCCAGAGAAAATACATCTGAATTATCGCCGAATAAAACAAACCGCCCAGGTAAGAAGCCATGTTGAAACTGGTGAGCGGTCACGTGACCGTCACGTGACTACAAACCCCCTTTAAAGAGACAAAAGTTAGAAAGATTTGGTCTATCTTATAAGAGTTTAGCAACCGGGTTTTTTGGGGGTCATTTTGCGTAGTGTCGCGGTGATATTATTATAAAAAAAAAATAAAAATCGGTTTTAGGATACATTCAACACATCGGCTCTTGTGTTGAACTTGTTAATTTACAAGTCCGTTCGGTTTACGATAAGCTAGCGAGCAAACTCACCGCTGGAACACGGCCGCGTCCCAATCCGCTCAGTAACCCACTAAATAGGATGTCTTATTAGTGCAGCATATATGGTGTGGTTACATACTATGTAGTACCGTAGGATGCGGTTTGGGACGCAGCTTAAGATTCCAGCCGTTAGGAAAACTAGCTGGGTAGGTAAGCTGCTAGAACTTTTGAACCACCTGTTGGAAGTTTTGACGTGACAGAAATAAAAGGTTTGTAAGTAAACACTCATATAAAGTACTACATATTTATAGTCGTATTATACTATTAATGTTGTGGTTGGAAGCGTTATGAATGAGTTTTACTTTATACGAGCTCTCGGGTTTGCAAAGTGAGGCTGCGTCCCAAACCGCTTCTTAGCTTCCCTACTAAAGAGTGAGTCATGCACCTGTTGTGCTTACAGTTTTTAGCGAGCAGACGTTTAATAGGTTTGTTAAATGTGGAAACAGTTGTTACTTTCTATAGTTTGGATATTTTAGATTTCTATCCAATATGTATTAGAAAGGAATTGTATTGTTTTGTGTAGGTGCTTCCTGGTGTGAGGTGAGATAACACACCTCTTCTCATTTCCGTCCTCCAGGTAGAAGATCTTCAAATCTCAGCGATCATAAAAACGTTAAATCAGACGGAGTCTTTATTTACAGAACTCTCCTGATTCGGAATCACACCCTGAACCTGTTGAACATTTTGTGAGTATTACTCCTGTTTTATTATGTTTGCTTTAGATTGGTAAGTCGAGTAAACCGAAACCGGTAGGGTACTGATGCCGCCTGTGAGTAACGTTACAGATTGGGCTTGTACATGTTTATGTGGAAATATCTGTACAATGTTTTCTTTTACCTGTATTAAAACAACTACATGTGATGGATGTGTGGATTTGAGTAGCTCCTCCATTACAGCAAGACAGTCAGTCTGAGTGTATAAACTGTACTAAGTTCCTCCATTGAGATATTAATTTACAAACTACAAATTTATAGCTACCGATCGGTATTAAAAGATCTCCCATGATGTGTTCTGGAAAAAGTTCTGTACAACATGTGCAACAACATTGTTTGTAAATGTTCTGCTTTCCAAAATGAGTGTTATAAAATATCCCAAGGTCTTTGAACAAACAGTTTTAATGTGTGATGCAGGAAAACATCCCCAAATAACTGTAGAAATACATTTACATTAGAAATCACACAATTGTGGTGAATTGCTTGAAACGAGATAAATCAGATTTATGGTTCTAATATAGTAATAAATAAATGCAATAATATTAAAAAAAAAAAAAGCATAACGTGCACAATAGATAATAATACAGTCGATTCCGGTTAATGGGACCAGCCGCTTATTTGGACCAAATCCTAAAGTAGCGAAACAAATCCTATTAAATAGG
>JAUZSV010441806.1:0-17438 GCA_034780495.1 Parotocinclus cesarpintoi | reverse complement strand
CTATTTTTATTCTTTTATTTTTCTCTTTTTACCTTTCTACTGTACTGTAATTGCTGATGCTGGAACCTCAATTTCCCTGAGGGAACGCTCCCAAAGGGATCAATAAAGTTTATCCTATCCTATCCTATCCTATCCTAGTGATTCTATTCAATAACCAGTATAGACTTAAGCTTTCCTATTAATAATTCTTAATGCATAACAGTGAATTAGCTTGACATCAGAATTTAACTAGAAAGACACTGCACTACATAATATGCAATAAAGGAACCTAAATGGTTTATTTACATTTGTTACATGTTCAGACATATTTATGAAGGTACTGGCAGCTTCACTGCTTAATGTGTTTCCACTCAATGTGTTCTCAAAATTATAGGATTGAAGGCACCCACATACATGCACCTTCTGAAAGGACAATGGCTCTGTCCACAGTGCACAAATGTCACTCAGGTCTTTATTAAATAACCTTCTACCAACAAACTTCAGATTTTTTACTTCAGCTAAGCAATGGTTAAAAAAAATAAAAAATAAAAGAAAAAAGAAAAAAGAAGAATGCATTAAAGTGTTACTTGGCATGGGCTCACCTAGAATGCTCTGCCTCTCCTCTCTCTTTTTGGCTTTCTGCTTGGCCTCCAGCTGAACAAGGGACAGAGGGCCAGAGGCATCAGGGCTGGGGATGGCACAAGCGGCAAAACGGGCCAATAGGCCTAAACCACTTTCTTCTAGTGAGGAAGAGCACAGGCCCTCAATGTCGTCCAAGCCATGTTCATATATGACTTCATCATCGTCATCCTCATAATCATTCCTCTCGGCAAAGTACTCTGTTAATTATGAAAGGACAAACATTAAATGAATCTATCTCAATTTACAGAAGTTCATATTACAACACCTCTGATATTGGTATGGCAAAACTATTCATGCACCACACAAACTCGACACGTCATTTAATCAAAAATAACACACTCTTTCCAAAAAAAGGGCACCAATGCAAGCAATATTTTTTGCCTCAATCTCTACAGCTGCTGTATCTCTAGCTGGCTTTAAAGCGATCAGAAAGAGGAGCATGGCTGTAAAAACCTAATCTCTACATTTCATCTATCATTCAGTCTCTCACAAAGGACCTTCTGAGACTTATCACTAAGGACACCGCATTTCACGTCAGCCACAGTAACTGAATTTCCTGAAATATATTTGCGCTTGTGCAAACCGAGAGACGCCCACCCACTAGTACCCAAGATTACCAGTAAAGGACAAAGCCAGGCCTTATGAAATGGTGATCTACCAAGCTGGGTGGGCAGCAATCATGCAAACACAGCTTTCAAACTGAAGCAGCCATAAGGCAGGATTTAATTTAACATGCTTGCTAGTTCACTCCAAATGAACATAAAAGTAAAGAAAAAAAAAACAGGAAATCCCTGGACACCTCACAAAGTACGGTTGGCAATTCTGTCAAATGGGCTCCATTACTACAAAATGGAACTATGAATAGTCTACAAGCACAGCAAAAAAACTTGATGCAAGTTACAGACAGAAACACTGACTAAGAAAGCAATCAATTATTCATAGCCTGCCCAGTTTGGTGCCTGTCCAAACGGATAAAAGGAAAAGATTCTCAAGGACTAACTGTAAGACAGTAGGTACCCATTTTAGCTGAGCCTCTCACTCATGGTCACGTGGGGATGGCAGACGAACGGACACAAGACGCACAGAATAGTAGCCAACAACAGGGTGAGCTTGTTAATACATGAGGAAAAAGCGCATGTTTTTTTAAGCAGACAAAGACAGGGACCTTCAGATTGTAACAATGCTCACAAAATAAGGTTAGAAAGACAACACATGCCTAAAAACAGTGTCAAGGTTTGAAACATGTAACAGACAAGCAGAGGATGCAAACAGGAAGCAGCAAACTGGGCACATATAAAGCAGGCTCTGTGAGGACAGACCTCAATGGCTCCTGGGGCTCTGGTTGCTCCGAGACTCACTTATTTAGGTAGACAGAGTAGTCTGGGCATTAACTACTTAAGCCTTGTTTGTATTCCCTGCTCTGTTGGCACCGAGATCTCCACTATACCATAGATAAACTGACAGCCAAACGCAGAGAAAAAGTGACTGTGTGGTATCAAGGTATGATGCAGAACCAAGCCACAACATGGCTTCCATACCTTTGAATACACAGGATGAAATTTAGAGTTAACTGCAGAAATGTGTAGATTTTTTAGGCTGATTACAATAAAAAACAAATGAATTTTACCGTAAACTACTGACATCACATGGTTTACCAGTACATGCTGCTTTTAATTAGTTTGGTTTTGTAGTCGGGGTGGCACATTAAGCCTCATTAAACATTTCAGCAAAAGAGCAAATCTTACAGCAGTGGAGTGATTCACTAAAGGAGCTCCAGCTGCTGAAAAGACTACAAAACCAACACCACTCATCAAGCAACAGCTTAATTATTTTAAAGGTACAAAAATAATAAAATCAGCTCATGTGCACTTAAATATAAATTTGTAAGCACATTAAATTTCAACGTTCAGAGTTTAACACTCATTCTCTTTGTTTAACCCCAAATAACTTTTTTTGCTCTGTAACGCAACATAAGAACAAATTAATAAAAATTATTACTTGAGAAGTCACAGCAAAAGATTGTGGCGTCCTACTTACAGAACATTGCCCATGGCTCAGGTGACATGGATAGTGACCTCACGTTGCACAGCTGGCTGCCCTACTTCGAGCCAGGTGCTTGGCTTCTCTTTTTTGATGCAGCAGGACAAGCAAATGCACAGACCAAAAGATATTTAAAAGCATCATGGGGAGGAGAAGGGGTCAGAGGTGGAGGGATGGCCAAGCAGCTGCAAGGAGAGAGCCAGCAGTCTACAGAGTCTAAGTCATTCATTTTTTAGTAATAATGGAGAGCAGCCTGTTTTCCAAATATCCCGTTCATAACCCGAAACATGCAAACACTGGGGTCAAATTTGTGCATTTGTAAATGAGCAAAGAAATACAAAGAAAAATAATTAACTTTATTTTTTAATTAAAACTGCATCTGAACTGCCCATGCACAATGTTTTGGCATGGCATGTCAAATAAAGCACTTTGGCTAAATAATATGTCTAAATTAATGTGGGCACTTTTGATCATAAAATAGATATACTTGCCTATACAGAATTGTGACAAAAACTTTAATACGCTTTCTTCTGATATACGTTTCCAGTTGTAGTAAATTATGGTGAAAAGGGATATTTGAATAACAGGAAAATAGGAACGTATAGCATATTGCAATCTAATATTCTAGATGTAGCGAGAGACAGACATTCAGAAAACTTAAAACCAGCATGTTTAATAAAGCTTGGGTACCAAACTGCAATACAATTAACAATAACTGTCCACACAACCAAACAAGTTTTAATGCACAATGCTATAGATGCCTCAAACGGCAAGACAACTTTAGAAAAATCAACCATGTTTAAAAAAGGACCCCAAAAAGAGTCAATAATAGTATATACAAACATACAAGAGGTGAGGTAGCAAACTCTACCATAACGATCATTTATGGCTTGTAAAAAAATTCCACCAAAAGCCATGGCTTGAACAAGGTGCTCATGAGACCTAAGAGCAAGTGTGTGCATAGCAAAGGTTTATTAGTAACCTTGGTCAAACGAGTCCTCAGAGGAGCTGACTCCTGCCTCCTGTAGCAATAAAGCAAAGTGCTTCTGTTTTCTTTCTTTCACAGCTTGTTTACACTTGCCAGAGGAGGAGGATGATAGAGAGGATTTATTGGATGACAGGCGCTTCTTCTTTGACGAACTGCTGCATTGGCCTGTCATCTGCGTACAGGGTCCAGCCCTGCCCAACATGGAGCGAGGTGGCCATCCATCCTTCAGAGAGTCCTCCTCTTCTGAATCAGTGTCTGTTACAAGAACAGCATAGCTTAGGATTCATTGTAATCGATATAAGGTTAAAAAAAAAAACCCACATAGGCTAAACTAATACATTATTATCAGAATATCACACAAATAAAGTATACTTTTACAGTAAATAATTCATACACTACTAATATTGCAGAAATAACAATTACAAATGTATAGGTTTCACTTACTGTTGTAGGAGCTGCTGATTTCTGATATCACCGGGGAGTTGGGGGTTTTTCGCCTCTTCGTTTTAAGGCATGCATCTGAAGGCTTCGAGTTTGTGGAGATTTTACTCTTACTTCCTTTGGAGGACTTGTGAAAGAAGCCAAGTACATTGGAAAAATTGGATTTTTCCATGTTGCTTTTGTTATCCATGTCCCTGCTCCCAGAATTAACTTTCAACTTGCTTGAAGAACCCTCCACAAGCTTGCATAAGGCCTTGCTCTGTTTACCCAACTTATTGAGAGACAAGGCCTTGTCAAGCTTTGATGCCAGCTGCTCTTGCTCACTTACTTTGTTCTTCTTGTTGCCAGTTTTAAGCACCTGTTAGACAGCATAAATATTCGAATAACTACATTTGCCCAATACAAATAAATGAAATATCAGTGTTGAATTGTTGATGTTTGAGGAACATACCTCACGAGGGTAACTGGATGAAGCATCATGTTCGTTCCAGCTTTTACTTCTCTTTTGCACCTTCGGCATACAAATTTCCACATTTTCCTCATCATCTTCCTCCCCTCGACTGCAAAAGCGTTTTCGCAGTACTTCTCCACTTTCAGAGTCCTCTAAGAACTGTGAGCTCCGGGCCAGCCTGTGAAACGGCCGAGATAATCTTAGTTCAGAGGACTGGGAGATAGTTGTAAAATTTGTATTTGTCAACACCTTGGACTAAACACTTACTTTCCACACTTGCCATCTAGTTTTCCTGAAGGAGGCGTCAACACACACAGGCCATGCTTACGCTTACGGGGTCGGCCTGGGCCTCTCCTGGCCAGGTTCCTGCTCCTCTCCTCATGATGCTGCTGGAGATGATGTTGCTGCAGTTGGTGTTTCTCTCTGAAACCACAACAAAAGTCAACACCTACAAATGACTTTGCATTTACTTACACTTCATAAACTTTACTCATATTATCATGACTGGAATACAAAATAATTGTGTATGCCAAGGTAATGGGGTTTATGCGGGAGCCTTACACTTTATCTTTCCGCCTCTGTAGCCTGATGAGCTCTCTCTGCTTGTCTTTGTATGTCTTTTGCAGCTCAGCTAGTCTCACACGGTAGTCTACCTCCATTGTGTCCATCCCCTCCAGAGAAGATTTGCAAAACATCTAAAGAAGTAGTGACATTATCACCAAAGACATACAATGTCAAAGCCTTCACACGCATTTCAATTGATTACAATCCATTTTTAGTTATCGCTCAGCGACCAATGCGGCTTCACCTAGTCTAAACCATGTAATTTCCCTTGTAAATTCATTGAGTGATAACTTGGCTCAGAAGTGTAAAGGTTTAGAAGTTCAGAATTTTTTTGGCTTCTTTATTTTGAATCACTGCAATTGCTTAGACATTATACACTTAAACACAGCTTTCTGTTCACATGATTAAACAACACTGAGTAATAGAATAACAGGAAAAGACTGCATACAGGTTCATCTTTTTTCTGTCTCCAGCTGTATTTCTTGTTGGGGTTGAGTTCTCTAGGGAGCCGGATGCTGATTTGAGACTGACACTCGATGGCCTCCAGAAGGACTTGTCTGCCAGCCTCGAGCAGATTCTCCAATCCGCAGTGCATCATGTCTGTACTCACAAAGAGATCAACACGTACACATATTACCTCTAATCTATACAGAGGTTCCTATGAGTAGGGTTTCTTTTGAAACGGGGGCTTTCCACAATAATGTGATCGTATTTATCGAGTATTATGAATATACAGCATTGCCAAGTTGCAGGGCTATTATTTGCTCCCCTAAACTTACAAATTTGCTTTAAAATATCCATTTGCTCATGCAATAGGTGATGAGGGGAGAGTTACATTCTCCATGGGAAATTCCATCGTAAAAAAAAAAAAAGAAAAGAAAAAGAAAATTCAGAGCCAAATTTTAAATGATAGTAAATTCAGGCTTCAGCTTGTGAAATACTGAATGACTTTTCTTTACTTTCTCCGATTATTAGTGTCTAGGACGGTGGTACAACAATTTTATTTTAAAGGTTATATTGTCTCTTGTGAGCCACTGCAGCTTTTATGGCTAGTCGTGTGGGCTGAGACCTATTAAAGGTTGGGAACTTCTGGTCTAGTGAGCGTTGTGCTTATTCAGTGGAGCTGAAAGCCTTCCTGCTGTGCTCCAGACATTGTACTTTCCAACTCCAGGGCGACGAAATCTACACACTTCCTCCTTCTCCCCCCTTCCCCTCCCACAAAGAAGTACTGCCAGAGCAATCTAAATGACAAACCATTTGCTCTACTTTGGAACATTTTAAGCCAAATCTTACCCTGTGGGTAGCCTCTCTGGTGGTTCTCCATCTCCAGCTTGGCCATCTGGCTGAGGATAGCCATGCCCTCAGCAGCACTGGACTCCAAAAGGCTGATCCCTGGGCAGTGCATTTCCACCACAGTTGGAATAGCTCCAGCCTGAGGCAGCTCACTGGCAGTGACTAGAGCGAGCATGCCAGCCATGGGATCCTCAGACAGGGCAACTGGAACATGAACAGGTTGAAGCACAGGAGGAGTGGAGCAGGGAAAAGCAAAGTCATCACATGATGATTCCAGTTCTGGAGAATCGACCCTGTGTTCTTTAACCTTGTGTACTAGGATGAGTCCCTCTGTGGGAACAGAAGGTGAGCCTGAGTGATGAATTCTGCAGTCTATAGGTTGCACGTCAGTGTAATTTGACGAAGGTGTAAAGGCCAGCTCTGGAAAGTTCAGGGAATTTTTTGATGTCTCCACTGCTGGGCTTCTACCTGAACCTGGTCTCAATATTTGGTACACCTGTGTTTGGTCGGAGAATGAAACATCTGCTTTGTTGTCCTGATTTTCAGTCTGCTCCTCTGGTCGATGAGAGTCTACAGGTCTGGAACAGGAATCTTCTTCGACAGGAGTGCTTAAATCTTGGCTAGAAATGGATGTAGACCGATGTACAGGCTGCCTAAGACTATTACTGCCAATAATTTCCTTGCTGTCCTCTAGGCCTGGCACAATGCTTTCCTCCATGCGTTTTGACTCCCTGGGTGCCTGCAGAGTCTCTGCTGAACACATGCGCTTGGGCTTGATGTCAGTCAGCCCTCCTAGGTGCTCCGAGTCCTCAGATGGCAGCGGCACCGCTGAAGCCAGGCCTTCTGCATCAGCAGCGGCAGCTGGCTGAAGAAGGAAGGGGTAATGGCTCCCGAATGGTGCCGTTATGGATGGATATGTATAGCCAGAAGGTATTTCTGCAAAAAAGAAAAATACAAGCAATCAGAGGCATGAAGGACTTTTACAAGTATATTTAAATGATGAAGTGACAAACTAATCCCCCCAGCAGAGTTATGAAACTTTCATGAACCAAACAGTCCAACAACATGTATTCCAAAAACCCTCATGTATACACTCATTCTCCAATCCAAAACTCTCATGCAGACTCATACTTTCAGCCAGTGGAAGGTGCATAAATATACTAAACATTTTAAAAGGGGAAACACTAGGGAAAATAGGCACAAAAGTGCTGCTATCGCAAGAACTCTCCATCTATGTGGAGTGCCAGCTGGTAATCCCATATGTGCAGATATTTACAGCATACTCATTAAGACACGTTCAGGCTGCACACTTTGACATGAAGAATGGCACTCGATGGCGAACTGCATGAATCCACATTAAAAAATTCAAAAGATAAATGCCTTACTCGCTTGGCCATAAAAGTTGGGTTCACTATATATTTTAGGAACAGAGCAATGTTATTTTGGGTAAAACGTGTGGAATATCCATAATAGCTTATTAAAATCTTTAAAATACATACCAGGATAAATAGATGGGAAAGAACCAGACACTTGCTCAAGTCCCTCTTTCTCCGGTACCTCCAGAGATTCCTGTTTAGGCTGAATGGGAGAGGGAGGAGGTGATGCGGCTGAGGCAGGGCTAAGTGCCTGTGGGGCTGGGGTAGATGGATGAGAGTAGCACTGTTGACGAAGTGTGCTTTCGACTTTGGGCCTCTCCTCTGACTTAAGGGCTGTAACTGGAGATGGTAGTGGGGTCACAGCAATTGGTGCTACAGCCCTATAAGAGGTGGATGGTGTAGGATAGGGTGGAGGTGGCTTGCGAGAGTGCAGGACAGAAGCTTGCCCACCTGAGAGGATGGCTTTGGTACCCTCACTACATCTCTTCTCTGCTTTCTCCTCAAAGTCTGCCCGCTGTTCTTTTAGTCTCTCCTGTATAAGTACAACATAGCCGGGGGGAAAAATTTAGGGGGTGGATATTTTTGCAATAACATTATATATAAAAGTATATAGATATTTGTGTAATGTCTGTAAACATTTCCTTTAACTAACAAACTCCAGTAAGTTAGTCTGCACTGGGTTCATAAACAGGACAGAGGCGATATGTTCATAGATTAGTGGTACAATCGAAAATGAGTGGAACTTACTCTACACAGCAACTCAAATGACATGGCATTTTTAATGAAGAAATTGAAAAGTGACTTACAAACTTGCACAAAAAGTAAATCACATATCCACCAAGTTAGAAGTGTATAGTCCAAAAGTAAGCTAACATGCACAAAATGCATGTATGCACAACTTCCACTCAAACTCCTGCTCATGAATTCACAGCATTGAGTGGCTGTTGAGGTGACCAGTTGTATTCGACTGCAATGTCCAGAGTTAAAAGGCAGGCTATTTCGTTTATTTTGAGACCTGTCATTAAAGTGAACGAATATTGATTGGATGGTCACTAATCGGCGGACAAGAAATGTGTAACATGCTACATATAAATAGCACAAAGTAGACAGGAAGCAAGTTGGCAAATGCTTGAGTACTTATGTTTTATTGCATGAATATTTTTTTTTAATCTAAATGAAGACAGGTGGAATGTCTCTCTGCCACTGTATGATCACCCCACATACAAGGCTGAGAGCTATAGCAAAAAAGGAAGAGCTTGTTCCTACCACAAACTGTGCATTCCTCTGTAGTTCCATGACCTGGGCAGTCTGCTGTTGAATCATGTAGAGCTCCTGTTGGCGTACGAGCTGCTGGTGCGAGAGTAGCTGCAGCTGGTGGGCGTGCTGCAGAGAGCTACCTGCCGGCGGGTACACAGCTGGCCACAGTGGGGGGCCACGCTCCAACATCTCTGCGGCTGCAGAAAAAAAGAGAGGTATCAGCACTGTGCACACTCCACAAATGTGATGAAGATCGAGTTGGCAAAGATGCACTTAATGCACCACTTACAGGTACAAGCATTACACACAGGCTTAAGTCTGTACATTGTTGCCATCAATTCTGCATGATGAAAGCCTTGTACTACACTTGTTTTACTGTTTGTGTACTGATTGTTTTACAGTTACTGTACTTCCTTGAACCTTTACGCTACATTGCAAAAAGCATGATATACTGCTCATCAAAACATATGCTTATAGGGATGGAATAAGAAAAACAAAATGCAAAAGGAACCATGGAATGGAAGACCTACTGTAGTGTGTAAGGTGTTCAGTGGGTATGACTACCCACTGTCCCGTCTGCGGGTCTTGAGCAAACTGGTATGGTGGTGGAATGGAGCCTGGTAAGGTAGTGGGATAACCAGGAGGCAGGGTCTGGTGGAGAGAGTGGGCTCCCAGTCCTGCACAAAGCACAGAAGAGAGAGACAGGCATATTAATGGATGCATACAGCACAAACTAAAATACATGAGCTCTTTGCACTTCCCCGCAGTTTAGATATTAATTAATTTGACTGTAAACTGAATTGCTGTAAACGGAGTTGTGAGGCTTATGAAAAAAGAGCAAACAGTCTACATGCATTTGTAAAAATGTTTTGACCTAAGCCGTGTGATAATGAATACAAAAGCCTTAAAGATTCAAATAAGTTACCCACACAATCGACGTTGCAATAATATACAGTATGCACACCAACTCTACAGTATATTTTATAAAGTTAAATCTGATCAAGTACCATATGGAGAACCACCAGGTAGCCAAAGTGAGGGGGCTCCGGGTCTAGGCAGCCAGGGCTGGGAGGTCAGGTGGGACGTGGGGTCAGCAGGCCAGCGGCCAGCACCAGTCAGGGCAGAGCCACCAGTAACCATCAGGTTTGGATTGAGTCCACTGACAGACAGCATGGGTGGGTGTAGGGTATAATTTGCCAACTCTTTGCTCTCTCTGAAAATTCATCACAAAGGATTTGAGATACACAGTAAAGAGGTGTAGTGCACAAACATAGGCAGACATAAATTTTAAAATGGAACGGCATTCAGATCCAGGATGTCAAACAAGAATTAACATTTATAATCAGTTTCTCATGTGGTTTGGCAACAAAAACAACATTCAGTTTCTCACACAAAAATATTTACCACATAACAGAAGGCTCACATTTTTTCTACCAATCAACTGACACTTAAATTAAATAAAAATGTACCCATAAATCTGTTTACTATTTAAAAGAACCCCCAACTGAGAGAAAGTATAACAAAATGGCTTTAAGCAAGCGCAAGGAATGAAGTCTAAGCAGATGTACTCACAGGCTTGTGCAATAAAAAAAACAACCATTTCAACAATGAGACCTATTTAATTGACTAACACAAGCTGCATGCTCTCAAAAAACCCTAATAGCCTGTTTGAATAAGTGTTTTTGGCACAACAGCCGCACAACTTTTATTCAGTCCAAACAACAGTTGTGCAACTTGTATCTGTATAAGACATTGGTCTCAATTTCACTATTGCTTTTTAGATGATCTATTCGTTCATCATCACTGGTATGCTGATGCTGGCATGCTATATATAGAACCTAATGACCAATTATTTTGACTATTTTCACATTTATCCATTTGAATGCGACTTTTAATTAGCCCACTTGTAATGAACTGAACTCAATCCCATTTCAAACACATACCAATCAGACATTACACTGGGTCTTTTTTTATTCTGAGAATTCATGACCACAAAGCATTTTTGATTGGAAGACCTAGCTCATTTTGAGCAAAGGATCTAAACAGAAACTGTGTCATAACTGCATGACAGCTAAGCCCAGTGTGCCATTTTCACATACATACCAACTGTGCAATTTACCCCCTTACTGACATGGCAACCATGACTGTATCAACTCTCTGTAGCTCAAGACATGACAAATTCAGTACCTAAAAAATCCCTGGAAAGGCCAGGGTCAAAATAATGAAAAGCACAGAAAAAAGTATAATGTGAACAAAAGTTTTAAAAAAGAAAATCAAACCTCAATTTACCAAAATGGCTGCACACACCAGATTCAAACCACAACTAAGAATTGTATTACATTTCCTTGGCTTCAGATCATTAGATTTCGGTTCTGTTGAACATACAACCATTTTTGAAAAGAGCTTTGGGTTAGAATTTACAGAACTCCTCACATAATGAATTATACTAATAAATATGTTGGCTAACAGAAGAGTTCTGCACTTCAAATTAGCAGTTAAGAATTTACCTCAACACCTTCTCCTGCTCCAAACGTCCAGCCAAGAGTCGGCTATCATGATGTCGTACTCGCTCATTTTCTTGTTCCTCTACCTCTTGGTCTGGCCCTGTGCGCCAAAGGGAGCATGTCAGAAGTGGTTTAACCAGTAGAACTTAAAATGTCCCAAATGACATTATTCCTAGACTAGTATTAAGGGCCATTTTTAAGTGTCTCAACAAAAAAAGCCTGCACAAGTTTAAATCGGTTCTTTTTGCTTTAAACTCAGTAAATCCAATTTCCATTTGGTCACTACATATATACATTCACAAATTACTTTAGTAGGTACACCTCCCCGATTCAACATTACAATTATAGACTGGAGCCCATCTGTTTCTCTACTGAAAACTGTTCCCCTACCAAAAATGTTCAGCCACAAACAGCATCCTGTGAGCACTGATGAAGAATTAGACAATAACTAACAAACTGTACAACAACAAATGTACTGCTGTCTCAGCTTTAATTTCAGTGTGAAGTAATAAGGTAGCTGTGGCCAAGAGTTCACAGTGAGTGAACAGACTGTTTCAAAACTCAAGCAGCACTGTTGTGCCTCATCAACTCATACCACCACGTCAGTGTCACTGCAGTGCTGAGAATAATCCATCACCCAAATAATACCTCAAATATATGGCTTATTTGACACTATTCCATTGATCAAAATGGTATACATTGTGTTTATATGTACCAGTGCACTGGGAACTACAGCCTACAATTAATTTAAATAGCAGAACTCCTAAATATCGTTCCCTTATGAAAAATTCCTCAGCAGAACTACACCATTTAAAAAAAAGTACCAATTAGACAATCTTCACTTGGGGTATAATGAACAAGACATCTAAATCATGAACACCATTTACATTTTAAGATCAGGCAGCAGTCGCTTGTTTACATGACAACGTGTACAGACATGTTGCCTCTAGGGGTATCCCCAGGATCTTTGTGATTGTGACAGCTGCTGTTGGCTGTAAGGAGACCAAACTCCATGACCTTAGGTTTGTGAGTCCATGAATTTGCTTGGCACTCCAGGGGCAAGGTTTCGGCCCATTTCCAAGGTTACCAAAAGCCAGTTGGGCATGTTTTCTGTTTGCATTGACAAGACAGCAGATTAATCCAGCACTGCCCTTTTGCTTTGTTTTTCAAACTACTACTGTAAATGTAAATTTCTGTGTATAAGCTAATGTCATTTCTACAATCCAGCTTACAGTAGACATATATTTAAGTCTTTCCCTGTGTCCTACTCTCACTCCATTTCCCCCTCGCATACACTTGAGGCTAAGTCCATTGCTTAGCAACAAACCTAAAGTCTTATTAGAATTCAGCGCTTGTTTACTGCTTTAAGTTATGTTGTGCAAATTACATGTCTAATACAGGCAGGCAGGTGGGGTCTTTACTGAAAGGTTTAACAGGAAGCACTCTTGGCCAAAGTCATAGCGTGGCTCACTGCCAGGACCTGTGCAGTGTCTATGGCAGAGACTCTCTGCTGAGTGGCTTGGGAGTGAAAGCATATCAGCTCCACCCCTCATGCCTGTTTTGCTTTCACACTGAGGGCAAAATGACCTTGCTACTAGAGACAGCCAAACAAACAGGCTAGTCATATGACAGACAAGCTTTGTGTGCGTGTTCTCTAATCAGTAAATACACTCAGATTTTTATCACCCTTTTTAACATTGTACATGCCAATTAAAATGCAAAAGCTTTAATAACGCATATCAATGATAAAAGCTAGATTTACTTTTGATGCCTCCTTGCAAAATGGGTCTGTCTCGATCAGAGCTGAGCTTGCAGCTGTTATCTCTATGTCTCGCCACAGCCACCGCGATGCCCACTGGTGGGTGCCGAACCTCCACATCCCCTTGAGAGGAACTTCCATCCCGGTTGAAAGATTTGGCACTTTCAGGTCTCTCTGGTTCTCTTTTGAGCTGCTTGCCAGGTAGTTGCTGAGCCTTTGAGCCCACATTCTGGGTAGGCTCTGACTTTAGGCTGCCCAGTCCACCAAAAGGGTTTCGACTGTCTGTACCATGCGCAGATGTCATATTACCAGAGAAGTTCCCAATGTACTTGATTAAGTTCTGCATAGCCGACACCTCACCATGCTCCTCACCAGGGAGACTGCCTGGACTGCGATCCAGATACATTCGTTTGCCCTCATCCTCTCCTCTGTGGCCATGGGCATGTTGAGCTGCCAAGGCAGCCATGTGGCTGGTGGCATAGTTTCCCATCTCAAAAGGTTTCCATTTGGTCTCATTCGAGTGGAGTGTGCCGGGTTCAAGGCCAGAAATTAAAGATCCACTCCTTTGAACGATTTCACGCTCTTGGCCTCGGGTTTCTGTCTCCAGTCCCATTTTAACTGTTTGTTTGGTGCTGGGTAGGTCTCTGGAACTTGGACTTTGACTGGATTTGACTGCAGCCATATCTTAGGGATGTGGCCTTTTCATTGCCAAATTGTTGGTCCTAATTACAGATCCCTCTTCTCGTATAGTCTCTCTCTTGATATCACCATGATAGGGAGAATCAGTTCTAACCAAAGACACAGGAGATTTCTCAGCCCCCACCTGCATGGGTGCTTTGTGCGAGTCCCTGTCTCTAGTCTTTTCCACTTTGTTGTTATCTCGAGCTTGCGAGGCAATCTGAATGGGACCTTTCCTCTCGTCGTAAACCTCGACAGAAGGCACATAGGTAGGAGCGGTCACTCTGTGTTCCTTTGTTGGCTCTTTGGAGGCAGAGTAGAGTGGGTACATGCTGGGTGGCATGTGATGATGGGGAGGGTAAGAAAGTGATGCTGAGCTGCTCTGGAGAGTGGAGGGGTTAGCGCAAGAAACATGCAAAGTGCCAACTGAAGTAGCCACTGAATCGCATCGTTTTGTTTTGTCTGTGGACCGTAAATTTTCCTGATCTCTCTCCCTTCTTTCATACTCTGAACACTGGTATTTGGCAGGTGGACCACTAGTACTCCTCGTGTTGCTGAACAAAGACTGAAGTGTATGTTTGGTTCTAGCATCAGCTGCAGGTGAGTTCTGCTGATAGAGTCGCCGCTCATCTTCACCCTTTGTGTCCTGGGTGAGGTCCACCACACTTTGGGGCCGTGGCTCCTCTCGTATCCGCTCCCTGCGCTGGCCTGGTTCGCTCTTGCATGGCTTGTCTTTAATCAGCTCCCGGTTTGAGTCTTTGGAGCTCTTGTTGGAAGGCAGGTTAACTTTATCTCTGCACAGGGAGCTGGGTATATGGGTCACAAGGCTCCGAGGCATAACTGACTGGGAATGTACAGCACCTGGCAGGTAAAATCCCTCTGAAAAGAAGAGACTCGAGACTCAGCATGAATGAATTCAGACAAATTAAACTTCAGAATTTGTTACAAATATAACAAAGAACATAAACAAATAAGATGCAACCATTTCTTTCAGACTACTTAATGTTTTGCTAAATCAAGAAATATATCCACATATATCTGTTCTATTTTTCTCCCAATTCTCACAATCTAAAGCCTTTACATACAGTACAGCATTTATTCTTCACATGAATATCTTCAAATAAAACTCATTCTGTTCCACACCAACCTTTTTGGGAGTCAAATAGTGACGACTGACTCAGTTGGGGATGGTCCAGATGACCTAGAGCAAGGTACTGACTAGGATAGAGTCCACTGGGGAGGTGAGGAAAACCTATGATGGGGAACAAAAAGGGGGCACAGATTAATTACCCAGAGCAACAATATGATTATTCTAAATTTATTACCAATAATCTGTAAATACCTATTTATGAAAAATATCTGGAGAAAAGGTAAGGATTTAAACACTACTAATTGCCATATTTTGAACTCAACTACAAAGGAATTTGGAAATGATCTCTCCTTAATAAACATTAAATAAGAACTGGTGAACTGACCTAACCTAAAAACACAATAAATAAAGAAACCCTTGCACAATAAATTCACAATAAATGTTTTGTAAATGTAGGCAACCACGGTAAGCTGAGGTAAGTCAGCCTAACAAACGTAATATAATATGATTACATAATACATATAACATCTAAAACCTATTAAACTCAAAATCAAATACAATTCTGAGGTACAATGGCATCAACATGTAATAAACGCTTAAAAGACGACAATTAACCCGTATAAAATACATCCAGTATCAGATAAGACTGAGAAACTTCATGCACTGAATAAAGTGAAGGAAGCGCCACATCGATGGCACAACCGAACATTAGACCTGTTAAAATGATTGCCTGCTTGTGTGTCTAAACTAAAAAAAAATTGCACAGTTGACAAACTTTGAGAGGGAGCACATCATTGGGCTGAAAGACGCGGGATGGTCATTTCAACAAATTACCCACCAGCGAGGTCCTACTGACCTAGCTGTTAGGAAGTGTAGGGATTTGTGAGGGGACGCAGACTGCAAATAGACTCCAGGGGGGCCAAGCAGATCACTAGTAGCGAGAACACACCCAAATTTGTAGTCACCGCACCCACCACGTCCTGCCGTTGACAGCCAGTCACAGTTGTCTTTGTTTACAATTGTAACAATACAATACAATACAATACAAATGTAACAATGTAATTGAGAACAAGAATTCCAGACTGCTACGAACTAATGTCTTTCAAAATTAGGGTAATAACCTAACCTTCAGCAACACATGCAAGGTTATATCTATACACAAGGTTATAGACGTGATAATATCCCCCACCTGTTGTGTGTGTGTGTGTGTTTGGTTACACACACGCACACATTGACTCAAATCAATGCCAATTTAACGTAATGTAATTATGCATTTTAATAGCCCTACGCAGATACGAGGAGAATATGCAAACTTCACACAGAAAACATCCAGGCAGATCCACCCTGGGTTGAAACCAGGACCTTCTTGCTGTGATACAAAGATGATGCAAAGATTTTCAGCAATCCAACACTTCCAACAGAGACCTTTAATATTTTTACCATTGTGTGTATTTTCAAAACTCACTGTTTGGCAAGTAATCTCCCAAAAAGTAGAGGTAACCATTTGAATGTGTTCTTATTCTTTTTTTTTTTTACAAGAGAAAAATTATTAAAGATTTAATCTAATCATGAATCTTGTTCAAACTCAGAGATGTGACTCTCCTTGGCTGTACTGCTTTATGGCAATACAAAACAAAAGAAATCTGACAGCTCATCTCAAGGGATGGTACATGCAGACATACACAAAAATAAAATTTTATGACTTAGCCAAGGACCGAGAACTATGCATCACAAAGAATAAAAGGCTATATAACACTCTTACAATGACGTTCAATCCTATAGCATCTACAGGGATACATTAATTCCGTCTTTTAATTTACCTGGCTGATGGCACCACCAATAAAAAAAAGCAGCTAAAGTATGTTATATTTATCCAAGGAAGGGTGAGCAGCATAATGCCTAGAATTAGCACTTTGTCAAAAGGCAAACAGAAACCTGGATAATATTTAGCTTTCACAGCTGAATCTAAAAGAGACTAATAGGTGAGGGATCTAAATTCTACAAAGAGATGATGTAATCACCATGGGTGACATGGGTCTACACTGAAGGGGAAGAACGGTTCAGAACAAGGCTAGCCACTCTGGCCAGTTGCACTATTTAAAACAGAAACCTTAGGAAATTAACTCAAGATTTATTTATTTGGTTTTGTTTAAAATCGCTATCGGCATCATTGGCCATTTCAGACCACCCCATGCTGGGAACCCAGGGCACTCCTGCTGTGTGACCATAAAACTTGTGGAATCACAAAGACATTCACAAAAGAAGCATAACCATTCTGAAACACATTATATAGTCTCAAACATAACTATTAGTTTAGGCATCTAAACAACCAAAATCAAACACACCCCCCCAATTGAAGCCCTCTATCCCTACTAA